>JAJPUD010000150.1:299258-445280 GCA_023553655.1 Myrmecobius fasciatus | reverse complement strand
ATCGTGGTGACAGGGTGATAATTTTCTTGCCCATAGTAAGTTATAAAGGAAAAAATCAAATCACACATCTCTGAAAGAAAGGCGAAGCATCTAGAAATATGTTTTCTGGAAATTAATTCATCATGTTATATCAATAAGTCAATAAACATTTATTAAGCATCTACTATGTGCCGAGCATTGTGTTGTGTTGAGGTCTATACAATTTATCTATAGTTATTTAAGAAGTCCTTAGAATTTATCTAACACTGTATAGAAGATCATATAGCCTCTACCCCTTCTGGAGTTTACAAATAAATTCAAAATGGATGATTGAGTTTAATTCAATATACATTTATTAAATACTAAGTATTTACATGGTTCTGTGCTAGGTAATAAAAATACAATTTTTTTAAAAACCCACATAATTTGAACCCTTACAGACTTTATATAAAACTAAAACAAAGTGAAGAGATACACGTCTCCATATGATTAACTGCTGAATTGTTTGGTACTGGCTAGAACTCCTTTAGGAGTTCACAGGAGAGAGAGAGATTAATGAGGACTAGACTAGTTCAGGGAAGACTTTACAGAAGGGGTGGAACATTCGCTATATTTTAAACTCCCTATTTTTAAAGAATGGATCAAATAATTCTTATTATAATTAAATAAGATTATAGTTCATTCATCCTTGAATGAAAATCCCACACTTGTTACTTGCATTTATTATATAAAATGGCACTAAAGAAGTTTTTTGTGGAATTTCTAATCATTAAGACATCTGAGAACTGTACCCAGTGAAATTACTAGTTGGGCAAAAAGGCTCTGTGCTGTGTAGCTGAAAATGATTGATATTCCCTCAGGGTGCTGAGCCCATAGCTGGAAGTCCCATGTAAGTTACCTGAGGCACAAAAAAGTTGAAGCTTGCTTAGGATCAAGGAGCTAGCAATTGTCAGAAATGAGATATGAAGCCAAGTGATGAAACTGAGGAAGATAAGAGGCTAAATGATTTGACCAGGGTTACATAGTTAGTATTTAAGACCAGATTTCAACTCAGTTAACAGGTATTTATAAAGTGTCTACTGTGTGTCAGTCACCATGATAAGCACGAGACATAAAAATACAATACATAACGAGCAGAACCTAGGAGATCAATATACACAGCAACAACAATATTATATGATGATCAATTCTAATGGACATGGCTCTCTTCAACAATGAAATGTCTCAAACCAGTTCCATTTGTTCAGTGAAGAAAACCATATACATCCAGAGAGAGGGATATGAAAATTGGACCACAACATATCATTTTCATGCTCTCTATTGATGTTTGCTTGCATTGGGTTTCCTTTCTCAGATATTTTTTGTTCACAGAGATACGATTGTTCTTGCACAGCAAGATGAGTATGGAAATATGTATACATATATTCGACTTGTCAAGTATTTTAATATAATTAACATGTAGTAGACTTCCTGCCATCTAGGGGAGGGGAGGGGACTGGGGGGGAAATTTGTAAGGGAAAGCTTGGTAAGGATCAATGTTGAGGAACTACCCATACATATGTTATGCAAATAAAAAGCTTTAATTAAAAAAAATACAATACATAAAGCAAACCTTACAAGTAACTTACATTCTAGGGGAAAAAGGACAGATATGTATAATATGTATATGTACATACATATATACATACATAAATATATGTGAATATTCTTTTTAATTAAAGTACACATTCAGATAATAATTCTTGAATCTGGAGGCATACCAAGCTATAGGGTATTTTAACTTTTGCTTATTCCACTTTTGGGGATACTGCTTGAAGTGAGAAATGGTTGTTGTAAATGATTTTTTTAAAAGGGTAGATAATGAATGTGCTTAAAGCATCAAGCTGTGCTAAGATTATAATGTATTATAAAGCTTGACACTTCAACCTTATTAGTCCACAATAAGCATGGCAGTTTTTAGCAATCCTATTTATCAAGGGTAAGCTGCTTATTAAGACCTTCTAATTATTAAGGCAGAGCAATCAATCTTTAGTAATATTCTGTTACTAGACCTTTAAGTCCTTGAAAACATTGTTCATGGACTTTGGGGAAATTTGAAACAAATCTAAAGAATTTGAATCTACTTTTTTGTGACATCAATTGTCAGGATAAGTTCAAACAACAGAATCAATATATTTTAATAAGAGTGAGGAACAATTAAGAGCAATATACTGGGTACTAGGGACTAGGTTCTAGACTTTTAGAATCAGAAGGAACTTGGATGGTTTCAGACCTCAGGGAAATGTAGAAGATAGAATAGGTGCACAAATAACTGGGAAAGGATTATAACATAGGAACAAAGGATAGGTCCTGATACATATCCCATAGACATCTTAAACTAGCTAAAATTTCACCTTCTACAGAAGCCTTTCTGGATGTCATTTAATGCTAATAATGCTTTTTTATTCTATCTTTATCTTCAATGTATCATGTATACAAAAAAACTACCCTTTTGGGAGACACTTTACATAATTGTTTACATGTTGTTGTTGTTGTTGTTTTTTTTTTTTTTTTTCTACATTACATTGTGATCATTTTGAGGACAGGAACAGTTTTTGGTTTGTTTATTTTGCCTTTCTTTGTATTTCCAGTATATATCACAATGTCTGATCCATAATAGATGCTTAATAAATGCTTGCTGACTGACTGACTCTCCTGTTGAAAAAACCAATATATTATTTCTTCCTTAGAGGCATTTTCTGAAATATTAAATGTGGCTACAACCCACGACTCTAATAGATCTATATCATAAGCATTCAAGGATTTCTATATAATTGTCCTTTTTGCTTTTCCAGTGACTGGGCACAAAAGTCTGCATAGTGCTGTAGATGAAGTAACAGGTGGGGGAAAAGAGATACAAGCCTAATGAAAAATGGCTTTAGTATAATGGAAACTATTGCCTGGGGAAGTAGGAAATTGCGTACCAATGGTCTGCTACTAACTCGTCATGTAACCTTGCACTGCTGTCTTATAAAATGCTTCTGAATCTCTATTTACTCTTCTATAAAATGAATAAGTGAGGCTAGATCAGAGATTCTTAATCTGAGGTCTGTGAGCTTGTTATTTAACAAATATTCTGATAATTGATTTCCTTTCTAATTCAATGTACTTTATTTCATGCACTGAAAAACATTAGTCTGAGAAGGGATCCATTGGTTTTATCAGACCCAAAGGAAAGAACTCCTCTCTAACTGGTCAATAAGGTTCTTACCATTTTAAATTTCTACAAATCTTTGATATTAATGTGCAGGATTTCAGATGATAAAAAGAGTAAAAGGCATTTATAGGCACACTCTTTGGATATTTAAAGGAAGAGATGGTATAGCAGTAGTGAGGGAGGGAGATGAAGGAGGGAGCATATTTTGAGCAACTAGAAGGGTATCCAGCATATCTTCAAAGGAAAGGTATATATAGGCTTCCTGCAGACTCTCTGTCTTTTGGCGATAATAACAGTTGGCCCCAAGACTATGACCCTTTGTGCCAAGTAACAGAAATAAGGTTATATGGATGATACTTTATCTTCATACATCAGGAAAAGACAACCAAGGGCTACAAACAGAGTCCCTGCCTTCCTAAAGTCAGATGATATAGGCTCCCAAGACTATAAAGCTACAATTGGAAAGGACCTCAGAGGTCATCTCATCCAACTTTATTTTATAAATGAGGAAATGAAAATCAGAGAAAGGATAAGGGATTTGACCAAAGACCCACAGATACCAACAATCTTAAATGGGATTGGGATGACTCCAGAACCATTGCCACTTTTCCTATCTGAATTTATCACTGTGTAAACTCTAGAGTGCTATACGTTATTATTTTTTCTGTTTCTTGCACATTGCAAGTGCTCAATAAATGTTTATTGTATTGAATTCATGCAATTTTGTCTTCCTGGTCAGGGTGAGAAAACACCTTTCAGGATTTCCCTTTCTCTCAGCTCTCTCTACATCTCGTCCACTTCCTACCATTTTGAAGTCTCAGTTCTGTAACAGCTTCTCTTTTTATGCCATTGTATCACGGCTGAATAATATTCATTTCTTCACAGTAAATAATTTAAAATTCTATTGCAGAAATCACAGAAAACCAACACAATCATTTTTTGCTACTTACTGCATGAAATGCCATGCATAATACAATTCTAAATCCAACCTTAGTAAATATTTATAATTTGTGAAGGAAATACATATTTAAAAATATACTTAAATTTTCTAGAAATGCAAAGATCTTCTATAAGAAGTACCCCTTTATTTCATTTACAAGTGATCTTGGACTTCTTCATGTACATTGTTTTTATATATTGCCATTGGTGGGTGTTGTGATTCAACACTTCCAAACTCAGCTGGAATTCTCTCTACCCAAACAATATTCCAACCCATCATGTATGACTACATGTATATTCTTTTGTTTACCCCTTCTTTTCAGATCAATTGTCCTTAAAATTTCTTATCAGTTGAAGATAGTTATTTTTATAACCTCTCTTTCCTCCGTCCTAGTATACAGTCTCAAACAGGAGAGATAGACAATGAGTTGTGTTCAGAATCAAAAAAGGATAAAAAAAGGCTTAATTGCTTTCAAATAAATTGTGAAACTCTTTTACTGACCCCAAGCACCCTATGAAAACAAAGGGCTATATTTTAAAATAAAAACATTCCATTAATGTTTGTCTATGATACTGAGACATGGAACACTACTACCTCTGAGGAACTAAAGATGACTGTCAAATGGCAATGAAGAGGTGTGAACAGGCCCCAAATATTCAACCAATGAGGAACTCAGAAAAACAGGGATAAAAGAAGATTTTGTATGAGAAGATTAGGAATTGTTGGAGAATATAATCATGTGGCAGGGAATAGGAATGACAGGTGGGCAGGAAGAACTACTACTATGTGTCAAAAGTGAGATATGAACTCAGGTCTTGAGTCTAGACCTACCATACTTTTCTCTCCATCACTCCATTTATCAGCAAAATATCCTGAAGACAAAGTCAAAGAAAGGAAGAATGTCAAAAATAAATTTCTTTGATATCTTACTACTCCATAATATGAGTTATTCAACAAATGTGGTTTCATTTGTAGATGAAGCTCCTTTTCTCTTCTATTCCTTATATGATGATGATGATTCACATATTTAAATATTTACATTTTACTTAATACTATATTTAACCATTGGTTATTCATAGAACCCAATTGTTCTTGGTCCTGTGTTTCTTTTACTATTAAGATGTTTTATATTTAATTTTTTCTTTAGAAATGGCAATTTGAAATTGGACATTATTGAATATTCACTTACTACTATTTTATCTGAAGCACAATATTTTAATTTTTAATTATATTAAAATGAGAAAGCAATGAAAGAGGGCAGAATGTGGGGGTGAGGTAAAGTGAGATGATATATTTTTCCAATCCAACTGTGATGTAATCATTTAATGGCATATAAAAGCTACATACATTCTACCATTCTACCATTAAATTTTCATAGAATAATCACTGAAAGCCACTTTAAATGTTCGCCTTCCTTTTAATTATACTTTTAGGAAACAATAGTACAAAGACTACAACTCAACCACTTTAAAATCTAATGATCATTAAATGTTACCATTATATTTCTTTCCACTTCTTGCATGCTGATAGTTCTACTTATTTTCAGAATTTAGAAAGGATTTCTTGGTTTTAACTATCTTCTAGTAGTAATCTGTTGTTTTATTTTTTAATTCCAGTTTAAAAAAAATTTTCCCCCTGATAACTAGTGTATAACTACTAGATGGGAAAATGAAAGAATCACACAAGGGTATCATTTTAACATCTATTAAATTTTTTTTACATTTAAAAAACCCCAAAATATATCTACTATCTTATGGTTAAAAAAAAACAAAAAAAACCTGAAACCAAATTATACAAATGTTAGTAAACATTTACACTTGGTATGTATGTTTAACAAGCAATTTCCTTGCTCTCAAAATATTTATTTTCAATATCCTGCTTGCTTTTATGGTCAATCTACCCTATTTGAAATCTGTTCAATTTCTACAACCAGTAAATCACTTTTCCATAATTGCTGTAATTACAGTCCTCTTCATATGCTCATACTTCTTTCTTAGAATTCACTATATGAAAACATTTGTGATCAAGTCCAGATACATCATGGTGGTTTAGTAAATAATGCAAATATGCTTTTGTAGTTTAAAACAAACTGTATTTACACTTTCAAACAGTATTTTGATAAAGGAATATTCAAAGTTTCAGACAAACTGACCTACTTGATATTTCCTGTACATTTTATTAGATATTCTACCTCCATGTCTTTTCATAGACTATTTGCCATGTTTCCCTTTCTTTCTTCAAGGCTTAAGTCCAATCTCAACTCTTGTAGGGGGAACCTATCCTAATTCCCCTAATAGCTAATAATATTCCCTTTAGAAACCACTTTGTATTTTTAGCTCTCCATCTACCCCTCTCTCCTCTCTCTTTGTCCATTTTTATTTCTGTCTCTGTCATCTCTCTCTTGAATTCAATAGAATTTAAGCTCTCTAAAGGCAGGTTTTTCTAATTTCCACAGTGCCTAGCACTTTTGTCTGACACCTAGTATATGCTTAATGTTTGTTGAGTTAAATTCTGAATAGCATGTATGTAATAATTATGTGCTAGTCAATGTGCTAGTCAATGTATCAGGAAGTTATTTGAAATACATTTAGTATAACTATCTTAGGAAAAATGACATTTTTACTGTAATGGTAGAACACAGTCTATTTATCCAATAGAATAAGATCAAAATACAAAAATGCATGTTGGTCTTTGTATAATGCTATCTGTATATTTCCACAGCTTTCTTGTGATCTCATCGAGGGCTTTTTTATGTCTGAAGAAGTCAAAGCCTAACACATTATAATTCCTTGAACATAAAAGGCACCCAGGGTCTGTTATATTTCACACTAGTCATTTTGCCTCATCTAGCAAACTATTAGAACTCCATAATTAGGCCTAAGATAAGACCTGGAGTAAAAGTTAACTTATTTAAACTATGTATTTTTTTTTTAAAGGTAGTCTAAATACAGTTTCAAAAAATTGTTCTCACTATTTAAGAAAATTAATTGTTTGGAAACATTTTATGGGCATTTGTTTTTCTAAAAAATGGTGTAATCATTACAAATCAATCTTATAAATTCTTTATAATCTGTTTTCTTATTTATTATTTCTTGGTCTCTCATAGCTTCACTGGTTTCCCTTTGCCCAATTCTAATTTTCAAAGCATTATTTTCATCTTTGAGGCTCTGTACCTTTTTTTTTTTTTCCTAGCTGGTTAACTTTTTTTTTTTTTTTCATAAGCTTCTTATTTGTCTTGGATTATTTAATTTATTTTTTTCTTTAATTTTTCCTCACTGTCTCTCATTCGATTTTTGAATTCTTTTTTAAGTTCTTTTATATATTCTCTCTGGATAGGGAGGCATTTCATTGGGGCAGAAGATTTTTTTTTTTTTTTTTTTTTTTACTAAAGTGTCCTCCCCTGAAGGTGAATCCCGGTTTTCCCTGTTCCCATAATATGTTTCAATGGTGTGATTCTTTCTTCTTTGCTGGTTCACTTTTTAAAAATAAAATGTATTAGTGCGAGCATCTCTATGCAGTGGGGGGACGGTGCTTCAAACTTTCCCCTTTGGCTCTCCCCTCTGACCCGGAACCCTATATCAAGAGCTCTATCATCCTGCAAGTGCTCATAGCCAGCAGCATCCCTGCCCCCCTGCTTCTGCACTCACTGGGTGCATCTTCTCATCCAGGGCCATGTCTCAGCAGCACAGGTGGACCCCATGACCCCAATTTATCTAGATTGGCTCAGTCATCCTGGACTCAAAACCCCTCAAAGACTCCATAAACAATCAGGGAGGTGAAAGTCTCTGTGGTTACTGAAGCTCCAGCTACACCTGGCTAGCCTGAGGGGTCGTCAAGGAGCAAGCCTGGGGGTGTGTGCACTTAAACAGGTTAATCCCCAGCCTGGGGACTTTCTTCAGATCTTCTCAGATTGTAACCAGAGAACCCTATCTCTGCCTCAAGTCACCTGGATTTTTCAGGAGTCTATGTTCACCCTGAGGCACAAATTTGTTCTATTTGTGGGGTAAATCAGGAGAGCTTGAAATTTACCAACCTACTCCATCTTCCCAGTTCTTAAGGATCTATGATTAGGCAATATTTTTCTGACCAGTGCACATCACAGTATGTACCTGAAAATAATAAAATTCTCTCTTTATAAATTCATGAATTCAGACTGCTTCTACAATTACTAAGTTTTACTTTAAATTCAAACATAGCTTGTTGTCTAAACACATAAAATACTGAAGCAGATCTATCCTGAAACTTCTCTACTTCTGCCTAATTAGGAGATATCAATCCAAGTATACATTACATTTCATTCTGGTATCATTTAATAGTATCATTTAGTAGTCTAGTAGGATGAGGCTGTTTACAATTTTGGATCTCTAAGTTACTTTTCTCCCTCTTATATATTACAAAGTGTGAATGTAGTTTTCAATATACAATTTTTCTTATCTTGACTTCTTGTATAATTTAATGAGTTATTGACATGAAAGAATTGTTGCTCTGTGAACAGAAGTTAAAATGCATGGGAATCAATGGAAAGCAGAACAATATTAAACTGAACTTTTTTCATTCTTGGGCTTTCTGAAGAAATGCAATTTAGAGATTTCAGATGGAAATTTAAGGGATCCTATAATCAACCAATACTAAGTGAATTCAATAGGGGCATGCTATTAAATTTTATTTATTATCAGTTTGATCACATTTATAATAATTGTTCAGTTACCACTTTTAAAATACTTTTTTTGAAATGCTATTCTCAAAACTCTCAGCTTCTCTGTGAATTGTGAACAAATCTAAATCCTCCTTGTGCACTGAATGACTGAATGCTATCTACAGACTAAACCTTTGAGCTGATCTGCTTTTTGCAACTCCAAATTATTGTTTTTAGACAACCTTTTCTCTGTTTGTTGTGTTGGTTTTTCAAAAAGGGGCAAGTGGTTTTAAGGCACTTTCTTTGCTTACAATTCAAATAATATTTCATGTCTCATCCATGATAGGATAAGCAGAAGCCAGTTGACAAAAGCCACAATAGAATATGGGGAAAATAATTTATACTCTGGAGTATTCTTAAATCAGGAGCTGACAATATGGGATTTGAAAAGTCTTTCTATTCCTCCAGAGGTCTATGTGTAAAAGTTGCATCACATATATTTGTGCTTCTCCTTAGAGGGCTTAAAGCCAGAAACCATTAACTATATCACATCGGTCCTTACCTAGTTAGTTTTTGTTGGTAACAGATATACCATGGGGTACATTCCATTTAATTAACATTTGCAGAAATGAAATAAGATTGCTTTGTGATACATAGCATTGTGTGTAAAGGAAAAATACAGCTGTGGGGGATGTTACTTATAACATTTGTAAATGTCGTTAATCAACCAGAACCATAGTTTTGTCATAACCATACAAATGGAGATAAAAGGGAACTAATAGGTCCCCTAGTTCAGTGTTTCTCAAGTTTTTGTTCTAAATATCTTTATCTTTATACTATTAAAAATTGTTGATGATCTTTCCAAAAGTTTTTGTTTATGTAGGTTATATTTATAGATATTTATAATATCAGAAAAAAATAATTTTGAACTTACAGACCCTCTGAAAGTGTTTCAGAGACACCCCCCAATCCAGGATTCTCAGGACCACACTTTGAGAACTAGTGCTCCTATGTAACTCTCTTCATGTTATAGATGATGAAAATAAGGTCTAGAAAAATGGTAACTTCTTCAAGGTCACACAAGAATTCCAAATGCATGTGAATACCTCTGTTTAGATACAGCTCTATCTTCTCAAACTCAACATGTCTTAAACAAAACACTTTTTTTCCTAGGTTGTCAGTGCTGATGAAATTATCTAGGCTTGCAATGAACAAAATCATCCCTTTTTTCACTCATTTATTTATTCACAAATTCCTAAAAATCTTCTTTTTGTAATATTTTGATAATTCATACCTTTAATTCAATTGCTACTGTCTCAGGTTTTGATATTTACCTGTAAGAGACCTGCATAGGCAGAGTTTCTCTAGATTATATTCTCCAGAAGGCCTTTGGGTAAAAGGCCTTATTCATCAAGAAAGGGTCCTAGAGAGAAATGTATGTAACAGTCTAGAGATATCTCTCTGAGCACAGGTTTTGAAAAGAGACCTGGGGAAAAATCAGGAGATGATTATGGCTTTTAGGTATGTGTCAACTCTGTTAGGATGAGCATAGTGATAGAAATTGTGTTAGATTCCCTTTTCAGGAAGCATTTCTCTCAATTGTATCCAGACCATGACATAATAGTGTGTCCCAAGTAGAAGGTGCAGCAAGAGGCTTTTTTTTTCTCAATGGGGTTCCCATCCAGAGAAGTAGCATTGCTGACCTGAATGCTTTGTGGATTTGGTGATAGATAACATTCACAGAAAATAAGTTGCTTCCCCTCCCTGTTTGGGGGATGAAAGGCTAATTTGGAGCTGCTGCAATTACCTGTAAGCTGCTGGGATATGACTCCTTTGGTACAGAGGCAATATGAAAGAATGGAGTCTGGACTTTTGATAGAGAAATGAGAAGAGGATTTATTGTGGAAGACTAGATTCCTGTATAAATGGGACAGTTATCTTCCTGTCCTATTTAATCATTTACTTAAAATACTCTAATCAGTCTGGGAAAAGAAACCTGACTGGGGCAGGGGTGAGGGTGTGAGTAGGCAACTTGTGCATTCTGGTTTTGAGTGGCTACTTACTTAAAATATACATTGAATTTGGGATAGCTTTCAAGAGAAGCAAAATTGGGGGGGGGTGTGTGTGAGTGTGTGTGTGTGTTTCTAGCTACATATCTTAACTAATGACCAAATAATTTTTGTAATAATATTTGTAAAACACTTAGCACAGTGGCTAATATATGGCAGTCACTATAGTATGTAGTATACAGTAGACACTATATAAATGTAGTATATAGTAGACACTATATAAACGTAGTATATAGTAGACATTTATTTTATAAGTGAATATAAATAAACTACATATTTCCTTTCCTATCCCTTCCCTAGCATGGAGCAGTTTAAAGATACTAAGGTCAGAAGAATAGGATTATAATCCTACCTCTGACTTTTAGTACATTTATGGCACTAAGCAGTGCCTCTGGAGGTCCCAGTTTCCTCTCCTTCAAACTCTCTGAGGCCTTTCCAGCCCCAGATCGTTGATATAATGTACTGATCTCTCTGTTCTACTCTATTCTGTATTCTATCAGATAATTACTTTCATGATGATATTCTTTTTTTTTTTAAATAGCTTTTTATTTTTCCAAATACATGCAAAGGTAGTTTTCAACATTTTACCTTTGGTACACCTTGTGAAAACAAGCAGTTCAATATAAATGCAATCCTTCTAAATATATTTCCATATTCATCAGGCTGTACAAGAAAAATCAGATCAAAACCTGAAAGAAAAAAAAATGAGGAAAAAACCAGCAAAGAAGCAACAACAACAGCAAAGATGAAAATACTATCCTTTGATCAAAATTTAGTATCTTTATTTCTGTCTCTGGATAAGGATGGCACTTTCCATTACAATTTTATTGGACTTGCCTTGAATTGTTTCATTGTTGAAAAGAGCCAAGTCATACCACATAATCTTGCTGTTGCTGTGTACAATGTTCTCTTGGTTCTACTCACTTCACTTAGCATTCATGACATTTCACAAAATTATTACAGCTCTAATTTGGAAGGGACCACATTATTCTAGTCTAATCTGCTCCTAAGGAAGAATTTTGACTATAAATATATTGTAACAAAGGACTTTAGAGTGAAGTCAGCAGCTACTAAGTACTAGTCACTCCTGAAAGGAATCTCCACTATAATATACTTAATGAGTGGCAGTTCTGGGGCTGTGACTTGCTCTTGGTCATATATTGAGGAAACTTCAAAAATAATATTAGAACTACTGATTCCACACCCAATGTTCTTTCTACCACGTTGTTGTTCAGTCATTTTTCAGTCATATCTGATTTTGTGACCTCCAGAGGGTTTTCTTGGCAGAGATATTAGAATGGTTTGCAATTTCTTTTTCCAGCTCATTTTTATAGATAAGGAAATTGAGACAAAGTTAAATGACTTGGCCAGGGTCACATAGTAAGTAAGTGAAGTTATGAAAATGAGTCTTATTGACTCCAGGCTTAGTACTCTATCCACTGTGTCACTTAGCTACCACTATACTATGCTGTATTTTTGTCTAGTAGCTTTCAAGCAATTTGGATATTACACTGGGCTTAGGGTCTGAAAGGCCTGAGTTCAAATTTAGCCTCAGATATCTGCTAGCAGAATGATTCTTTTTTTTTTTATTAATACTTTTTATTTGCAAAACATATGTATGGGTAATTCCTAAACATTAACCCTTATAAAGCTTTCTGTTACAAATTTTTCCCCCCTACTCCCCACCCCTCCCCTAGGTGGAAGGATATCCACTACATGATAATTATGTTAGAATACTTAAGAAATCGAATATATGTATAGATATTGCCACATATTTTTTGTGCAGGAGAAATCGTATCTACAAGAAATAATAATCAGATAAAAGAAATACAATGCAAGCAAACCTCAATAGAGAACATGAAAATGTTATGTTGTGGTCCACATTTCACATCCCTCACTCTGAGTGTATATGGCTTTCTTCACTGAACAATTGGAATTGGTTTGAAGCATTTCATTGTTGAAGAGTAGCAGAATGATTCTTGACAAAGTTACTTAACCTCTATCTTAGTTTCCTCAACTGTAAAATGGAGATTTTTAATAGCACCTACCTTTTAGGGTTGTTATAAGGATCAAATTTAAAAATATTTAGAAAACACAGCATAGAGTCTAGAATATAGTAAGTGCTTAATATAGGTTTCTACTTTAAATTCAAAAGTTTATCTTTCATTAATTAATATGACATCTTTAAATGGTAGGTGATCCTCAGATCTTACCAAATCATAAATTCAGGAGTATATCAAAAGACTTACTTTGTTTCATTTACTTACTTTTTTCTATCCTCACTCTAAAAAATCAATGCAGGGGTTTCCCAGAAAAGTCAAACACTCTTTTGTATAGTACTTCTTCCTTAATAAACACTTAACTTGGAAAGGGAAGACTTCTCTTTAGTTTATCTTCTGTAACACTACATGTGTTTATTTGTTTTTATAATTCAGTAATTTTTTTGCTTGTGAGACAATTGGGTTTAAGTGACTAGTCCAGAGTCATACAGCTAGGAAGTAGGAAGTGTTTAAGGTCAGATTTGAATGAAAGTCTTCCTGACTTCAGAGCCAGGGCTCTATCCACTACACCATCTAGTTGTCCCTTCACATGTGTTTATTGATATGTTTTTTTAAAGTATAATAAATCATAAATATATTAATAAAACTATATAAAGAATCTTAACATTTTACAAAATTTTAAAGTTTTTCTTTTTTAAGAATGACATATGAAACTACAATATTAGTCATTAGAATCACAATTGGTGCCTTTACTCCTCTCTCCTCGGTGAAAGATGTTTGTGATGTGGAAAACAAAACAAAACAAAACAAAAAAAACACTTTCAAGATTAAGGGGAAAATAGCTCTAAAATGTCTCCTATCTTAATTGTTATAGAAACAAGCTAGGGAAGAAATGCCTGAGGAAAATAAAAACTAATTTTGAGAATGACTTTAATGCTAAGCCATCATCAGCAATTCCAAACATCAAATGATCATGAATTAACCAAGTTTTTAAGTGCATTGTAACACATATATTAATATAAATGATATATTTGCCAAAGGAAGTTGAAGTATCATCTTCTAACAGTGCTCTCTACAAACCAGATATTGTAGTAATAGATTATAAGATTTACTAAGGATTTATCATGGGGAATGTGGAGGGGAAACAAAACGGGCAGTGTTGTAAGACAAAATAAAGATTTTTGTGTTAGCCACTAATCAGCATTTTCCAAATGATTTCAGTGCCTGAGGAGGTAAACTCACTCTTGTTCTATTAAACCAGTCTGCTGCATGAAGGGTTTTTTGGTTATGATAGCCCTGGGACCTGTTATAAGTTTTCCATTTATGAATAGCTGGAAGGTTTAATGTTTTCTTTAACAATGCACTTGCTTAACTCTGTGGGTATTTCTCAACTTTCTGAAGTGCAACATTTTCTTTTGCCCCAGACTTCCATTTTCTTTGGGAATAGGAGTTCTCAAGAATGCTACTAGGCTTCTGATTTTCCAAGTTCTTGCCCTTCTAGGAAATAACCTGCTTATGTTATCAGGAACTATAAGAATCCATTGAATCCCAATTATTTTCCCCAAATATTTTTTGAAGAGATGCAAAAAGTCAGTATTATGGTGTTATGACATGAACTTGTGAAAATGTGAATTATTACATATAATTAGAATGACAAAGTTCCTAACTAAAAAAGGCACCTTAATAACAATGAAATATAATTATCAAATTAAACTATATTCATCTGCAAGAAATAATGAAACTGAATTTTTAAGTGTAAGTCAAAATGAAAAATTCTTAAATAGAGTTAAACAGAGAATTTATTAGAAATATTTTGACCTTCAGCAATGAATTGAATTACTTTATTTTTTAATTTTCACTGAAACTGGGAAGACTATTCAGCCTGAAAGAGGGAGTTTACAGACATTGTTCCTAAATTCCAGCTTCCTTTGTAAAAGATGGGACATCTCTATATTTTAATCCCAGAATCTAACCTTCTAGCTAAAGAAGAAAGGGAGATTTCCTGGGTCAGGTCAGTCTTTTAAGATTGCATCATATAATTCTAAGTGCATGAGTTCTAGAAAATAGTTGTTGTTTTTTTTCCTAGAAAAGGGAGATTTTCTGAGCAGTGACAGACTTAGAGATAGACTCAAAAGTAGCCATCATTTAAGAGTTCTGGAATCTAGAAATCCAGTAACATGGCAGTGAGTTGGTAGAATGGTTGAGCAGAATGTTCCCTTATAGTGATGTGCTTGGAAAAAGAAGAGTATCCCTGTGACCTATTGATGCTAGTTAAGCATAAAATGATGAGTTGGGTTGGAGATGAGGTGAGGCGGAAAGGGATCAAGCTTTTACCATTGCTCTGTATTAAAGTGAATGATTTGAACAGTATTAAGCCCAATGGGAAGGAGGTCAAAACAGTATATATCCAATATTAAGATATCTATCCACACAGTTTACTCAAAGTGTGTTTTCCTTTTCTAAGCCCTAAGAGTCATTAAAAGGAATCTGAGAGATTTGGGCAGGACTCAATATGAAAGCCAGAGAATCATCAGAATGGTGGAGTATCAACTTATGGCATCCCCTGAGTTCAGTCCTTTTTCCTTGGAGAACTATTTTTGTGTGCTTTATGTGTTTTATGCAAAAGTATGCAGCTCTGAGTCTTATGCATTTTCTGTTGCACAAAATTAAAGTTATTCTTTACCTATTACTCTCTGAATCAATACAAATAAATTGGGCAGACTGAGGAGATCTGCTGGAGTTGTTTTGTGAATTTCAAAACATGAAAGATAAATCTTGTCTTTTTGTTAGTGTTACACTAACAGATGGAAACTGCATATGCCTTTTTTGAGGCTAGTGTTTTGTGTCAAATTATTTGAGGGCATTTACCGCTTCAACAATTTCACATTTTCATGCAGTGATGTTTAGTTTGCAGAAAACAGAAAAAATATAATTGTCAACATTTTAGCTTTTACATTAATCAAAGCAAAAAGTAAGTTGAAACTGGAAACTAAATGACTCTTTTGCACCACTCATGTTAATCATATATATTTAAGGAAATATATAACTATTGTGCAAGATGAGTGCATGCTAGCAACTTACTCTAATGCTAGTCTTAGAATTATTATTACTAAGGTCACATCACAAAAGGGTTTAGTTACTGTAGCATTAAAATGATCTTATTACAAAACATTCTCACTTGTAATAAAGTTCCTTTTCTTAAATATTCCATGTACAGCTGGAAAGCAAAAACATAAAAGTAATAAGTCTCCTTTGACCCAGTTGACTATCAAAGGTATATTTGTTGATTACATGAGGAGTTCTTATGGTAAAACTTGGTTTTAAGAAAGTTTCCCCTTGTTTCCTTTCTCTACTGTTTTCAGAGATATCAGACAATGATCACGTTAACGCTACATTGTCTAGGTTTACCTCCTTTATGTGTACTCCCATCCCTCCCCAACCCCCGACCTTCAGCTATATTGGTAAAGATACAAAGAATATGGCAAGCAATCTTCACTCAACAAATACTTTTTCCAATAGCATATTTCTGATTATCTTCTAGATTTCTTATTAATAGTTTTCTAGTTTATTATGAATATTTTTTATGTCTGTACCATCTAAGGGACCTTACTGGGAAGGGGTAGGCAATAAACATATGTGTATATGTATGTATGAGTGTGTGTATATATATACACATATACGTATATATTTACATATTTATATGTATTTCCAAAGGCATACTTATATTTCACAAAAATATATATGATTTCTATATTATATATTGTTATGTTTTATTATTATTATATTATATATTATACATGTATATAATATATGCATATATATATATAGGGCATACTATGTGTCAAGTGTGGTAGTAAGTGATTTACAAATAATATCATTTGACTTTGATTATTATTGTTTAAAAAACAAAAATGAAAACAAACAAATTTAAGATGAAATTCTTAATTTCTTCCAAAATGACTTGCTATAGGTCTAATGCCATTATGCAAAGTCTTTTTCCCTTCTCTTTCTAAACAGGATATCCTTGTGGTCCCTGAAACTACAGACATTAATATTATTGCAGGAGTCTTAAATACATCAGTTATTTATAATGTAGTAAATGGAGAGAATAGGAGATGGAGAAGCCATCTAACGGAATAAAAATGACATAAATCTCACTAGGTGTGCATTCTTCATCATCAGCAGAGTACTTACACCTTTCCCATATTACGGAGGCATTTGCTTCAGATAAAGTAGGTAGGTACAAAGGGCAATTTAAAAAATGAAACTGGAAAAAATTGCTTAACATTAAGGGAATTTAAGTGTAGCATAAATATTTTTTTTAAGGCAGGCAGTTTCCAAATAAATAATTTAAGGCTGTCTTTGAATTTAGAGAAAGCACTCAGTTGCATAGGTCATCAGCATGTGGATGATATCCTGACTAAATCCTTTGGTGATGAAGCAAGAGACAAACATGTCAGTGACTCACTATAGTCAACTCATATTGATATGAGCATCATGAGGCCCAGATAGGTCACATCTACAGCTTTTTTGTCTTCTTGGCTGGCTTTTCTTTCCAGCCTCATTTGGAGTCCATCTAGAAATCCCCCATGCTTTTTCAAAATACACAGTAAGGACTGTGTATTTTCTACTTAGATATTTATAGGTAATCAAGAAAATTCCCCCTTTTGACCCAGCAGTGTTTCTATTGGGCTTATATCCCAAAGAAATCATAAAAGAAGGAAAGGGCCCCACATGTGCAAGAATGTTTGTGGCAGCTCTTTTTGTGGTGGCTAGAAACTGGAAACTGAAGGGATGCCCATCAATTGGAGAGTGGCTGAATAAATTATGGTATATGAATGTTATGGAATATTATTGCTCTGTAAGAAACGACCAACAGGACGATTTCAGAGAGGCCTGGAGAGACTTGCATGAACTGGTGCTGAGTAAGATGAGCAGAACCAGGAGATCGTTGTACACGGCAACAACAGTACTATATGAGGATCAGTTCTAATGGACATGACTCTCTTCAACAATGAAATGCTTCAAACCAATTACAATTGTGCAGTGAAGAAGGCCATATACACTCAGAGTGAGGGATGTGAAATGTGGACCACAACATAACATTTTCATACTCTCGATTGATGTTTGCTTGCATTGTATTTCCTTTATCGGATTATTCTCTCTTACAGATACAATTTCTCCTGAACAAAAAAATGATGTGTGGCAATAACTATACATATATTCGACTTAAGTATTCTAACATAATTATCATGTAGTGGATATCCTGCTATCTAGGGGAGGGGTGGGGAGTAGGGGGGAAAAATTTGTAACAGAAAGCTTTGTAAGGGTTAATGTTTAGTAATTACCCATACATATGTTTTGCAAATAAAAAGTATTAATAGTAAAAAAATTAAAAAAAAAGAAAATTCCTTTCTTTGCTTCATATTGACTTAACTAAATTAAAAAACCTCTCATTTCTTTGATGGTGCTTAACATTTCTTTTTATTTGTCATTCTCTTTTATGATCATTGAATTTTAGATCTCAGAAACTCTGGTTTAAATTCATTTTACAGAGAGACACAAAACAAAACTGCCTTAAAACAAAGTTTTAAGAACTTAAAACATACTTGTATTTTTACATATATGTATACATACACAAAAATTAACAAATATTATTTGCTAATTTTATATAATCAACAATACAGTCTGTTAATGGGCTACATCCCAAATGAAAACACCATTAGACTATATTCTACATTATAAAGGTTGCATTTCAGATTTTTTTCCAATTCCTAGCTTATTTTTCACCACATAAACAGTATTCTAAAAGTCTTATTGTGCATTGATGCTATTAAAATTTAGGAATTTTTTGGATACTTTATATATAAGAATACACATATGCACACTTGCAAAAATATATTTGCTAGCAAAAGAACCTTTTTGAGTTTCAATAAAGTTACAAATATTAAATATTAATAGAACACCCATTAAAAAGATACATAATTAAACCTTTATGTTGATTATTTAGGTTGAGATATGTTTATTGAAAGAATGAATGACTAAATGAATAATCAAATTATTTTTGTGTGTATTTCATTTATGACAATACTTGATATAATTTAAGGTCTCTCTGACATTATTCATATCTATATACACCCCAGGGAGTAATCTGTATGTTGTTTTAATGGAAAGTTGGAAAACTTTATATTTGCTTGTATATTGTTATAAAGTTTTAATCAATAATGTGATTTAATATCTAGAATGATGTCAATAAATGAAGAAGAGCTGGTTATGAGTTATTCTAAAATTATTCAGTTTTTTTCTTCAAGACTTTATAGATATTATTCATTATTTAAAATTATATATACATCTACACACACATATATGTATATATAAACTAACAGTAAAAAATACTACTTAGATAATACAAAGGAGAAAATGCCATTTGATCCCCTCTGCAAAATACCATAAAAATAGGACCTATCGGTACATGTGGCCAAATCAAAAAAAAATTTTCTTTTTCAAAAAGAAACTACAAAACTTTCTGGTGAGATTGTCCTGGAGACATTGACACTAAACATTATGACTGTCTGTTTTTAAGGAAACATTAAATATGCATAAGTACAAAATTAAAAAAAAAACAAAAAAACAAAAACCTCTCTCCTCCCCCTTCCAAGATATGGATTACTAATGGGGATAGTAGTCTTGACTCTTTGTGATTCTTATGAAATGTATCTGTTTGATGTTTTTATAAAATACAGTTAATAAGTTCCATTAATAAACTATTTCTTGATAACTTAAAACTTCACAAAAATCATTACTGATGCCACCTCCTGTTCAAAAAGCCATCAGTAATTCCCCATTGCTTTTCAAATTAAGGCATCTCCTTAGTCCAACATACAGATTTTTCCAATTCTAATCACAATATTCCTTTCCATATTCATCTTCTACTATTCTTCTATATATACTGCAGCTAGCAGCCCATACCCCCAATTATTTAAACATATTTCCTCATTTTCTTACCTTTTTTCAAGCTTCTTATCTGACCTCAGTAAATATTTATTAAATGCTTGCTATGTGCAAGGCTATAATTCTAGTGAAGAAATCCCCAATATCATTTTCTTTCAGAAATTATTATAGTACTTTATGCAGGTAAGTAACATAATTGAGATATAACAACAAAATTACCAAATAATCCTTGCTTTTGAAGAGCTTATTTTCTACTATATTATCATGACAATTATGATGAGATTTCATTTCAGAGGAAAAAAATACTAGTAATGATGAATTGTAGATGGGAATAATTCAGAACCACAGAACCAGAATAAGTGTATTGTAATAGACCACATATAATTGTTCTTCAATTCAAATGTTTTCACAAATAAAAAAATATCACATTTCTTCTTTTAGATAAAACAAACAAATAAAAAATCATGAGTTACAAATAAGATGTCACATGGTGATAAATTCATGCCTGGTGAAGATGCTACCATGTCTCTTTTATCCTTTTTGTCCTCTGGCATACCTTTAGTTTCTCAGAGAACTAGCTTGAAACAATTCAAAATTACAATTATTTCATGCCTAATTATGTACTCATTACTCCTGCCAATGTTGGTTCCCAATCTTCCCTTTACATATTTCTGGTACAGTTGCAATAGTCAAAAAGGCATTGTTCAGTACTCAGCTAATATACTATCATTTACAAAAGAAGCCCTGGTCTTTTGCTGCCCAAACAGTTTTAGGTGAGATTAAAAGAATTTGTTTCTAAAGTGTAGACAAGAAATAAACATTATGGAGCTCTTTGAATGAAGCACTTCATCTTTATAACAGGAACTGCATGCTTTCCTTTATTTCAGATATGCAAATAGATTTCCACTGATCCACATATTCTCAGGATAATATACTTATAATGGAATGGTTTTCTCATATATATCTGCTTTTTGGAAAAGAACTGTGTTTTAGCTTCCCAAAGTTATAGTTACTATTAGCATGTAAAAGTCTGTTTCAGTACTCAAATATGTCCTTTATGTTATGGGCCACTGCTTTAAATGAGAAAGTCAGTTTTCTTATTTTTATAACATTTTCCTCAACTCAGGAATGACAACAAGGTTATAATTTAGAGTCAATGAACTTAACAAGCAAAGAAATCCCCAAGCCTCTGAAACCCTAATGACTCTCCTTAAAATATTTTGAATATTAAATACTTCAGTCATAACAATTAATTTAGAGGTAGCTTCTTTTTTGAAAGGTCAACTCATTGAATTTTATGAGATATAAAGCCACATAGGAAAAAAAAGTAATTCTGTTTATCAAATTCTTGAAAATAAGAATTCCTAGAACTTGTGTTAGAGTACAGAGAATAACATGATAATAGAATAGAGATGAATTGTGACAATAAAAAAGGAAATTTTTTTTTCAGTTTTAGAGATGACATTTCAATTTACTCTGCTTTATAGTATTAAAACTAGTGCCAATTTCTTAGTGTTTCTTCTATTCTGAAATCAGAGGAATTAAAATATTTTGAGTATACCCTAAAGTATTTTGGTAACTACTAGTGAAAATATAGTCAAAACATGTAACACAAAGCTATCCTTTGAATTATTTCACACATTTCACAATTTTCATTCCATACTGTTGCTACCTATTGCTTCCAGGAACAAATATAACATCCTCTATTTGGCATTTTAAATTGTCTCAATGTAGCCTATTCCTATCTTTCCAGTCATCTTATAGCTTATTCTCTCCTACATTAACATTTCATAGAAGTTAAAAAAAAAAGTAACTATAGATATCTCCTCAATTGCCTTTTTGAAAGGAAAATCTTGATTTTTCCTACTTATCTTAGAACTTTATTATATTTACAAAAAAGTAAATGACAAGTATACATGTCTTTATCAAGAGGTAAGTACACCAATATTCTATGGAGGAAACAGAAATGACAGGTTTCATATGGATGAGATGAAATTGGGGGAAAAGAAAAAGCAGGATGAAAAATGAATGACACACTTGTGGTAAGACTAAGCTTATTCCAGTTCCATGGGAGGAAAAAAAAACTAAGGGAAAAAAGTTCATGATAAATTTCATTTCTATCTAATAAGAAAATTTAATTTAATTCAAGGCAATAGGATCCACTGTAGTTAATAAAAGTTAACATAATCACACTTGTACTTTAGGAAGATCACTTTGATAGTGGAAAATGGAAGTGGCAGAGACTTGAAAGACCAGGCAGAGGCTTTTGCAATAGTCTAAACATGAGTGATCAGAGCCTATATGAGCTGACGAGTGACAATCAAAGGAGAAAAGGGGGTATATGTGACATTTTATCAAAGTAAAAGCAGAACTATTTAACTTATTTGATATGCAGAATGAGAGAGAAAGGAGTTAAAGATGACATCTATATCATGAGCCTATGTGATTGGGAGTATCATGGTACCCTCCACAGCAACATAAATGCTAGGAAGAGGGAAAAGTTATTTTTTTTGGGAGGTGGGGAAAATTAGTTCAGTTTTGGAAATGTTGAATTTAAGATAGCTATTTAGTAATTTTCAATCACATCTCATTCTGTTTCTCTATTTGGGGTTTTCTTCACAAGGATATTAGAATGACTTGCCATGTTTTTTCTCCAGTTCATTTTACAGATGAGGAAACTGAGGCAAACAGGGCTAAGTGACTTGCCTAGGGTCACATCTAATGCATGTGTGAGGACAGATCTGAATTCATAGAGATAAGTTTTCCTGACTCCAGCCTGATACTCTATCCCTTGTGCCAAATAGCTGAGTTTAAGATTAGGGCTGGACAAATCTCAGAATCATCTGTGCAGAAATGATCAGTGAATATATGGGAGCTGATGAGATCACAAAGTGAAATAATATAGAATGTGTTGGACATGGCTTTTGCGAACACCTTAGGTTAATAAACATGGCAGATCAAGATCAAGCAAAGACTGAGAAGGAGTGGCCAGATATGTAAAAAAAGAATTGGAAGACAACAGCATCATTCAACTTTAGAAAGATGAAAGCATCAAGTAGAAAAGGGTGATCAACAGTATCAAAGATTACATACAGGTTAAGAAAGATGAGGATTAAGAAAAGGCTATTATATG
This sequence comes from Myrmecobius fasciatus, assembly GCA_023553655.1. Classification (NCBI taxonomy): domain Eukaryota; kingdom Metazoa; phylum Chordata; class Mammalia; order Dasyuromorphia; family Myrmecobiidae; genus Myrmecobius; species Myrmecobius fasciatus. The sequence goes on along the minus strand of JAJPUD010000150.1, from coordinate 422,376 downwards.
TGGCCAACATTGCTGGATCCAATTTGGCAGAGTTCTGTTTCAGTTGAATGATGACTGCAGAGATTTAAGAAGGGAATAAGAAGAAAGGAATTAGATTCCTTGTAGACAGCCTTCTGAGGAGGCTAGCCAGAAAAGGAAGAAGAGATATAGGATAGTCAATAGCAAGTGTAGTCACTTGACCTTTCCAGACTTCAATTATTTGAGAGAATTGAACTAGATCATTTATAAAGCTTGTTTCAGTCCATGCCTTCTATGAGTTTTTAATTCAAAGACTGCTCTACACTGGCTGCTTAAAGATCTAGGTTTTAATTACTATTCATAAGTAACAAAATGTCAGCATCTGGATTTGCTTTACAACCACATGCATTTATACTAACAAAGTATTTCTACTACTGTACTGCCTAAAATGTTTATAAAATATGTACAGTTCAGCTGAAATAAACTACACTCCAAACAGAGTAATGACAACAAATGCAGTCTGCTCTATACAGTTGGACAAGGTCCAACTTTCTTTCTTCTTTTCATCTGAGTTGATGGTGTGGTTTCCCCATTCTGCCAGTATTTCAGGAGGAATAGAACATATGAAAATCATCAACAAAAGATATTGAACCAATATTGAACAAAGAGAAAAAGAGAGGATGTGGGATAGTCTTCCCACTCGTAATAATCAATGTGTTTGGTTTTTGTCTTTCTTCCCTAGGAAGGTAGGAAAAGATAGATAGCATAGTGGATAAAATGCTCAAATCTGGCCTCAGACACTACCTGTGTGACTGGGCCAAGTCATTTAACTTTGTTTGCCTCAGTTTCTTTATCTGTACAATGAGCTGGAGAAAAAAAGGCAAAAAAACCTCTAGTATCTTTGCCAAGAAAACCCCACATGAAGTCATGAAGAGTCAGGCAATGCTGAAGAACAATGTAAGAAACCCATGAGAATAAAACCATATTTTGGAACCGACAGATCAGATTTTAAAATTGTCAAAAATGCCTTTAGTCTTTGTTCATCAGTTTAAAACCAATGGATCAGGACTAGTGTAGCATGCTTATACTCTGTACTACTAGGAGAGAGACAGACACAGAGAGAGACAGAGAGATAAAGATAGAGATAGATAGTGACAGACAGACACAGAGATAAAGACAGACAGGCAGACAGACAGACAGACAGACAGACACACACACACACACACACAGAGAGAGAGAGAGAGAGAGAGAGAGAGAGAGAGAGAGAGAGAGAGAGAGAGAGAGAGAGAGTATAGCAGAGTGTATGAACCAGACCAGGTTAGAAAATGGAGAAGGTCAAATCTTTGCTCCTCAGTAACAGGATAAGATCAGGGAATGATTACTCCACTTCTAGCTTAGCTAGAATAGGGAGACTAGATAATTATCTAATTAAGTAAATAAAGGTGCTGTCTAAATTTTATTATTTCATAGGTTACCATATTATACAGAAATGGGACCAAAAAGCCTCAGAAGCTCTATTGAGCATCCTCTTTTCCTTGATACTCTCTACTTTTTAAGTTTGGGGGATAGCACTCTCTCCTGGTTTTTACTTCTCCTAGAGACTATTCTGTCTCCTTTGCTGAATTCTCAGATCAGACCCTCTAATCTTATTTATGGTTTATACCTTATAGATATGCCTTGGGTGTAACCTTATAGGTGGCTGTCCTGGATCTCTTTTCTTTTTCCTCTATAGTATATCATTTATTGATTTCATCAGATACCATGGATTTAATCACAATATCTATTCTAATGATTGTCATATCTACTTTTCTTGCCCTTACCTCTCAGCTGAGCTTCAATCTTGAATCTCTGCTTTTTGCTTTGTACTAGATGTCTAGTAGAGGTTTTAAACTGAATATGTCCCACACCAAATTCCTTATCTTTCTCCCTGAATCCTCCTCAGTTCTCACTTTCCCACTTGATTATCAAGGATAGCATCCTTCAATTCTTCACTATCTCTCACCTTTCATATCCAAGGCCTGTTATCTTTGCAACATCTTTGTTACATTAGTCTTTTTGATAATGTAACACATTACATTGTTGACTTAAAACTGGGTTTCCAATAGCTAAAATCCAAGTCTTTTCACATAAATCACTGTCTAGCCATGGTTTAATGTTTGAATACTTACAAAGTTGTTTTTGAATCTAAGTATATAATATTATATTTACATTTAATAAACTTCACCTGACCTGTTCCAAGCTACAGAAGCCTTTTAAAATGCATATTTGTTATTATTAAGTATCAGTGATCTCTCAACACATGGACAATTTAAAATTAGATTAAAATGCGATGTTTTCAGCTAAGTCATTAATATAAATATTGAACAAAATAGAACTTAGGACAAAGCTATAGGGAACTTCTTCTTATGTGATATTTATCCATTAATCAAAAATCTTTGCATATTGCTATTCCAACAGGTAAAAACCACGTAATTCTATTATTACTTAATGTAAATTTCTGCACTTTGCCCATAAGAACATTGTTAAAAAAAAACCTTATTATGTGTCTTGTAGAAATGAAGATATACCTATAGCATTGTTCTGGTCTATGAAAAAAAAAGAAATATGATTAGTTTTATTTTTACTGAATCTGTGTTGTTGCTTTCCTTTTTTAAATAATCAAAAACTATCCACTTAATAATCTGGTCTAACATTTTGCTTAGAAATCAAATTTAATTTAATGGTCTTTGGAATGTGGAATACATGATTGACTCCTCTTTTAAAAAATGGGACAACATTTGCCTATATCCTGTCTTCTGCCTCCTCCTCAATTACTATGATTTTTCAAAGATCTGTCCCAGTGAACATATTTACAAGTTTTTTCAATACTCTGGCATGTAACTTGCCTGAGTTATGAAATCTGATCTCATTTACAGCTTTTCCTTTAGACTTTAGAGATTTGACTTGTTTTTGTTATTTGTATTTCTTTTTTTATATGTTGCCATTTCCATATTTTATGTACCTTTTAAACCTGAGATCATCAGTGAGCTCCCTGTGCAGCTACATATTTTTACATTTTTAATCTTTACTTCATCCAAAATATTAGCTACTTTTATATTGCTAGAACACTCAATCACTCTTGAATTAATTTTCCATTAAAATTCCCTTAGTTCCCTTCATCATTTTATTGACTGATAACTTTATTTCTATCACCACACCTACTCTCACAAAATATTTTTATGCACATAATTTCTTTCCCTATAAGGTCATAAACTCTATATTATCTAAGTTGATCTAAACTACTCCTTCTTCTGTGAAATTGTCCTGAACTAATTTGAAAAAAATCTTGATAATTTCTCCCAACTCCACTTCTTAAGTCAGACACATAGTATTACTTTCCACCATTACATAATAAAAAGTGGAGGCATTTCCTCCCTTTCCCATCATGAGCATCCTACAGATTACATTCAATATAAATAATTTGTGTAATATGATATGCAATGATAGTAAGTACAGTAGAATGGAAAGGGGACTTCAGCTTTGAAGTCAGAAATATTCGGGTTTAAGTCTTTTCTATCTAGAAAAAAAATTACTAGACAAGTTACTATGGAAAACCCCAGAGGAAAACTTCATACTGGTACCTCATCACACAAATGAAATCACACTTCTAGATTAAACAAGAAAAAAAATTATGAAATATGCTTATATACTTGTATAGTGTTTATTATTCCTTTGATATCAAATTATAAGCTACTGAAAAGCAGAAATCATATCTATAATTTTCTTTATAGCATTTGGCGCAAACTCATACAAATGGGTATTATATCCTTTTAAATGAAAAGTTTCCCAGTTTTGTCAGTATCACCACCTTTCTCAAGAATCTTGAAACATTAGCATGAATGCCATTTTAAAATTTTCTTTATGAAAAGGCTATTCTTTGCCATAAAGTAAAGTAACAACGAAACTTTAAAGTAAAACTAGCTTATATCTCCCCTGCCTTTTTAAAAAAATGCAACATAAATAGAAAATTTTACCTAGAAAAATTATAGTCACTGTATATAACATCATAAAAGAGTATTGTTTAAAATGGTACAAATCGGATACAAATGGGTAAAATCTCTACTTGGTGTTGCTACAGCTGCCCTTCCTTTTCTTTCTCTTTTTTAAAACCAATTTTCACAGTCTATAAAACCTTAGAAGGTACCAGATGTTTGGCGGAGGCTGTTCTACATGTCCCAGTTTTTAAAGTGAATGCAAGATTTATTATAGCTATATAAATGTAATTTCAGCCTTGACTTTTGTGTTTATGAACTAGGGGTAATCTGCGACTTGGCCTTTTGTCGAATAGAACAATTCTTATCGGAAGAGTTGAGGTGTCAATGCCATACAATCTAAATAGCCACAGGATCTTCCTGAAACAACCACTTCTGCCCACAAAATGTTCCCAGTTAGTTCCTAAAAGCTCAGAACAGTTTTATTTTAATGTAAACATTCACAAAAAGCTCTTCTAACATTCAGATGACGTTCAGGAGCCAAGCTGGAATCTTTTGTGTATGGCTATACCCTGACACTTGGGATGTCTGCCTAAGCAGAGACTGGTAATGCAAAAAATTATTATTTTTCTCCCCCTTGTGCCTATTTTCTAATACTGAGAATAGGACTAAAAAGCACTCATGCATTCCTTCCAATCTTTCGTAGCTCAGCAGTGCTTTTGTGGAGGGTTGCCATTCGTTTTAATTCAGCAAGTAGAAGTTTGGTTGTGTTTAGTACTGAGGGAATTCCACATGTTATTAGAAAGCAGCTGACAGTTTCTGGCAGAGGCAACTTGAGGCTTTACAAGCCCTCAAAAATAGGAGGCTAAATTTCATCTTCAGTAAAGCTGTCAGCAGCTTTATAAAAAGAGAATTTCTCTCTTTCTCTCTTTCTTTCTTTTTTTTTTTTTAAAGTGAAGAGTTGCTCCTTTCTCCTTGTAAATGTTTGATGAACAAGGGTTATTTGAGCACCCTCTCTATAGAGAGCAGTGTTCTGGGCCTATTGACAGAAGCCTGAGGAAAACACCTTCTAAGGCTTGCCAGTAGAAATATGAATTTTTCTAGGATAAAATCCCAAGTTCATGCTGAGAAAAAAGTGTAGAATGCCAATGGAATGGAACACAGCTGGGCTTTAGAACAGTGAAACATTTAAAACATTTCACTTTGTAAATGAATTATCTTTCTTCTGACAAGTTCAAGAAACTAGCTGAATTTTAAATGGTTCCAAATTAGCCTCAATTTATTCAGGGCATAGCAAAGAATATGAGGATGTTCTGTCAATTGGATCATTGATTTTATTGAACACATTACTGCCTGTCATTGTTAACATTCTGGATGAGCACATAATTTTTATAAATGTAAAGTATGTAAACTGGAATATTACTATAGCAGACATAGTTGGCACGTGTGATAATCAGCAACAGGAGTGGGCCTGTTTGACTGAAGTATTCTGTGAGACAAAGAGGCAGGCTTGAAAATGGTGACATGCTGCAGGTGTTGACCAAAGACTGGGCTATTATATATAATCAGTGTGGAATTACCAATTCACACTCTGATCTTTTCAACTGCACATTTTCCTTGTCATCCTTGACTATATCTGTGTAAAATGGGCTTGGCATATTTGACTAATTTATGTAGTGAATTAATGAACTAGCACTTTACACCTGGAGGAGCATGGCAAGAGTAAATCTTGCCATGATATAACAGTTCTGTGTTTGTGATCATTTCTCAAGGCCACAGTAGAGCTGAAAAACTGAAAGTTTCTGATCAGAAACATCTAGAGACTAACAAGAAAGAATAGGGAGAAGAGAGGATGTGAAAATGCATTAAAGTAGGATTAAGATTCTCAAAAAATGGCACACAGGAGAGAAACCTGATCATTTGCCTTCACTATATGCTCATCATTTTTCCATAAAGTAAATATAGTATTTTCAAGATTTCAATATTAAGGCAAAAGACTAGAATGACATTTTATTTTATTTCTTATAAAATAGGCACCTAAGAAACAATTAATGAAGAGATTAAGAACTTGAGACTGATGGTTGGTTAATCAAACCAGAGAAAAGCTCAATCATTGTGACATCAAGGTAAAAGAGCCCATTTCTTCATTCTTCCATTAAATCTTTACCCAAAGCTATGTGTTATCAACAACAAAACTTTGCCTGTAGGATTCAGGGTTTTTCCCACTTCCAACGGGGGGGGGGTTTGGGGGCAATCTGAGGAAAATCATGTCATCTTTCTGGATCTTAGTCATGTCAGTTGCATTTGTAGGGATACAATTACCTAACTCCAAAATAAATCAATGGAATTTAACTTGGTTAAAAGCAGATGTAAAGTAGGTTAATCAAAGAAAGAGGGTTTAAAAATAATCTTCAGTTTTTCCTATAATTAAAACTAAACACTTATATCTGAGGGCTATAAGAAGAGGTGTGAGAGTAAATGTTTAACCACCCAGTTCTCTGGGGGAAACACACACACACACATACACACACACACACTCTAGAAAACAGAGAGAATCACCATCCACTCATCTCAGAAAGGCATTAAGACTATGAGGAAGGTGTATGGGCCATCACTGGATATTCTTTTTCATTGATATTCTCATATTTGTACAAGCTCCTAGACCCACATTGCTATGAAAAGCTGGGTAAATTTTAGTCATGACTTCAGGGTGAGAAATGAGGAATAGAAGGAAAAAAAGGATATCGAATAAATCTTTAAAATTATGCCTTTTTCTTTGTCCAAATAATTTTTGTGATTTGAGTAAGAGGTGATTGCCATTTGAATTCAAGCATTTTAAAACTCTCATTTTTCAGAACTCAAAATTATTTTCTCTAGCATTCCTAGATATAGAAGTATGGTAATCAATAGGTAACACATAGTACTGAATGACTGTCAGGCAAGCTTCTCTAGTCATTTCTGGGGCATTTTTTCCCTCTGAATGCTAAGTCATATACATTTTTTCCCTTTTCTATCTGAATTTTGGAAATATTTCTTCAGAGCACCTCCATTTAGCTGATTTAACTCACACTGAATCACATGCATTTTGGTGTAGAGGTTTGCATAAATGATGAAGGACATTAATGGCTAAAATATGCCACTATTATTTGTACCACTCCACTTGTCACCATGTAATTGCAATAAATGCAATTGGAAGTACTTTTATTTGAAGGCCATTTGACAGAAGGGAAGAAAATACATTTACTCTTTCAAGGCCCTGTGCATTTTGCTGGGAGAAGTCTGCCTATAAAATTTGTCCTTTTATCCTTGGATGGCTGTTTGGGAAATATCTTTTGGCAGCACATCTCACTAAATGATTCCTGTGACTCAAGGAAAGGCTGTGATTCACAATCCTTCCTCCTCATTCTCTCCTTCTTCCTGTCCTCCCCCTTTCCATCACACAGTCACACACAAATACACACACTTTTACTTCTACCTTTCAGAGATTCTAAAGCTATTTTATGCAAATATACTATGTTCCCTTTTTCAACAAATTAAAGAAAGACATTTTTCATGTTTTAGTTAATATATGGAGTCCTTTTCATCATCTAGGTTTATGGAATATGAAGTAGATTATTTTCTCTACAGTATGCCTTTTCTAATACCCATGACTATCCTAAGGTACAAAAAAGAGAGATACACACATTACTGTAGATGACATTTCTATGAGCTGAAGAAAAAAAGATTCTTTTTTTGGATATAGCATCTCCTTATATAAGTCCACTGGACTCGACAAGAATATTTTCATAGCCTACATAAACATATCAGCTAATTCAATACAGTTGTTCAGAAAAATCTTTATGTGATAAACAAGAATTTTCACAATGAAGAATAGTAATCCTTTTTAAACACTAGAAAGTTAGTGTTATAGGAGATTAAGAAAGAAAAAATCCATTATTCCATTAAGCCTTTCTCTCCTAAGTCACCAAAAATGAGTTATCGAACACTTGCTGTTATCACTTCTGTTCCATGTGCCATTTAAATGCTTCTTACCTATAAACAGGTTCCATTCTGTGTCTAGATCAGCCTGATTTGCCAAGCATCCCTTCATTACATTGAGGCAGTAGTTGTTACAAGGTTTCACAGTGGGAAGTCCTCGACAATATGGGCAGTACAGCATCTTCATTAGTGCTCGGATGCACCCTGGGGTTGGACTGACCTGTGGATTTATTGGGGTAGGAAGAGGGGAAAAAATATGGGGAAGAAAAAAAAGCAGCAAGTTAATTCTTTTGCATAAATTTCAAGCAGAAATACTTAAGGGTCAACTAAATTGTGAGGATCTTAACTCTTAATAGCATCTTCTCATGCTATAAGTCTATTTCAGTTAATTATCTCATTTTGGCAAAATAATTGCTAATTTTCTTCATATGTAGCTGTCAACTATTCAATCTCTATGTCAGTGTAATTTAATGTTATAGGCACAGGTAAAGACTAAGAAATAGACTGCAAAATAAAATAATATAAATGAAAGTTGTTCGCACAATTTATATATATACACACACAATATACAAATACAAAATATAAAATTAAAAAATACAAATAACAGTCAAGGACCTTGTCCAGACATTTTATTTGTATACTTTGTATTTTTAACATCTGAAGATATTTGCCTTGGAGAAGACGTCTGTGTGTGTATGTGTGTGTGTGTGTGTGTGTGTGTGTGTGTGTATGTGTGTTGGGGTATAAGATCAATTTTAAAATATTTTAAACATGGTCATATAGATAAGAGTTTACACTTGTTTTACTTGGTTCCAGAGCATAGGATAGACTAGGTGGTGCAGTGGATAGAGTGCCATTCCTGGAGTCAGGAAAACTTATCTTTCTGAATTCAAAACTGACATCAGATACTACGTATATGATCCTAGACAAGTTACTTAACTCTTATTTGCCTCAATTTCCTCATCTGGCAATAATGATTTATTGAGAAGTAGGGAAGATTCTGTTTCAGTTACAGATTCGGTTGCAATGTCTGAATATTTTTATATTTGAGATTCTGTTGAAGTTTACTTTACTGGAATTGAAAGAGTTCTTAATATAAGAGATAGATTAACTATACTTCCTTTGGTACCAGAATGCCCTCCAAACCCCACATATGCCTTTTTTTTTAACCCTGTCCCCCTATCTTTTCCATGTTGGAAGTTCAGCGAGCACGTGCAGGCAGGTGTGAGATCTCTACTCATCCACACAGGAGCTCTGATCTGTTCTGTTTCCGACCTGTGCAGCTTGCTCCTATTGACTTGCCATTGTGCTTGTGGGTGCATGTACCTGATTGCCTTTCTCAAATACAGTTCAGAACTCACAAGCTCCAGTGATCCCCAGTCCCAGCCATCCCAGGGGCAGGGATTACAGGCATGCACCACCATGCACAGCTGGATAGATATGTTTTAACAGGACAGCTAGCAACTTGTGTTGCGTATCACCCAAAAAAGAGGCCTTATTTAAGACAGCTGGATCAAATGAACACTGGATTTACAGTTAACATATCCAAGTCTCTTCAGGCTAAGCCACTTACAGTGATGTGTTGGACAGTTTATTAAAGTTCCTTAAGCCTCATTCAAATCTTTATATTCAAATTTAGGATATTAATATTTCCCACACAGGGTTAAGTTGTTTCTATTCCTTGCCTTCATTTTTTCTCCTCTAATTCATTTCTCAGACCTTTGCAGGAAGATTTCCAGTCACATCACTCATCTCAAACTCTTCTCCCCAAAGATGCCAATGATCTCTAATTGTAGAATTCAGTCGCCTTTTCTGAATTTTCATCTTTCTTGACTTCTCTGCAACATCTGATACTTTGAACCACTCTCTTATTAATGCATCTCTTTCTTAATTCTCCCTTTATCTGATTCTTTGCATTTCATTTTTCTATTCTATTTCATGTTTCATCCTTACTCTAAAACTTTGTTTTCTCTTTCCTCATTCTCTTATTAGTCTCTTCAATTCAGTTATTATCTTTATAAAAACATCTCTCCTGTACTCTATTACTATATAATCCTGTACTCTATTACTATATAATCAGTTGCCTATTGGACCTTCTAAAATATATGCCCCTTTCTTTTTTTTTTATTAAAGCTTTTTATTTGCAAAACATATGTATGGGTAATTCTTCAACATTGACCATTACAAAGCTTTGTTACAAATTTCCCCCCCTAGTCCCCACTCCTCCCCTAGATGGCAGGAAATCCTCTACATGTTAATTATGTTAAAATTCTTGTATATATCCCTTTCTTACATGAACTGATGCTAAGTGAAGTTAGTAGAACCAAGAGAACATTATACACAGCAACAACAAGAGTATGTGATGATCAACTGTGATTGACTTGGCTTTTTTTCAACAATGAGGTGATTTAGAGCAATTCCAATAGTCTTGTGATGGAGAGAGCCATCCACATGCAGAGAGAGGACCATGGGGATTAAATGTGGATCACAACATAGTATTTTCACCTTTTGTTGTTGTTATTGTTTGCTTGCTTTTTCTTTCTCATTTTTCCCCTTTTAATTTGATATTTTTGTATAGCATGACAAATATGGAAATATGTTTAAAAGAATTGCACATGTTTGATCTATATTGGATTACTTGCTCTCTAGGGGAGGGTGAGATGGGGAGGGAGGGAGAAAAATTTGGAACACAAGGTTTTGCAAGAGTGAATGTTGAAAACTATCTTGGCATGTATTTTGAATAATTAAAAACTATTATTAAAACATATATATCCCCCTTTAGTCTCCCAATCCCATTGGAGAATAAAAATAAAAACAAACAAAAATTTATTATTTTTCTTTTTAAAACAAGTACATCTTCTGTTACTGTTTTTTGTCAAATGTACCACCAAACATCCAATCACATAAGTATTCTTAATTCTTCAGTCTCATTCCTTTTATGTATCCAATCAATTGCCAAGTCTTATTGAAACTACCTTTATAATATCTCCTGCAGCAAACACCTTCTATCCATTCACAGTTATATCTTCATATAGCTTGCAACATTATATCCCTGAAGCATTGGCCACTTCCCCACTCAGCAAGCTCTAGGTACCTAATGCTGCATAGATCAATTAAAAACTCTTCTGGCATTTTAAAAAAGTCATTTACCATCTGGTTCCATCTTAATGTTAAAGGCTTATTACATATTATTCACCTTCATGAGCTTTACAGAACAGCCAAACTGGGTATCTTGTTTTGCTTGACACAAATGTCCCATTTCCATACTTTTCCACCAACTGTTCCCCAAGACTGGTATGCACTCATAGCTCCTTGCTCCCCTCTCTCAGAATCCCTTATATTCTTTCAAAGTTTAGTTTATGTATGAATTTCCACTATAGTTCTTTCCTCATTATAACATTTGCAATTTTTACCCTTCTCTCCTATCAAATTACCTTGTGGATGTGCTGCATATATATATGTTATATACACTTATATACATATATTATGGCTTCCTATTAGAGCATGAGCAGTTTGATGGCAGGGTCTTAGAACATTGCTTGGAATATAGAAAGAAGATGTTAAATAAATGCTTAATCCTTTCACTTCCATCCTCCTTTTGATATTCAGGCTTAACATAATACCTGGTACATAGTGGGTTTACATTAAATGTTGATTGGAATTAAATAATGTATGCAAGTTCTTTATAACTAAAAATAGTATATTAAATATTAAATAAAAACTATAATCTTTTTGTTTTGTTTTATTTTGTTTTGTTTTGGATCTACTTAGGGATTCTTTCAACCACTTCAGGTCAGCAGCTGATGCATAATTTATAGTCTCAGTTGCAAGGAGGTGCTAAAGGTAAAATAATTTGCCCTGGGTCAAACAACCAATATTTATAAGTGGTAAGACTTGCATGAAGGTCCACCTGACTTCAACCCTGGCCCTTTGTTGACTATGCTGTGCTAGTGATCACTATTATCATTATTATTATGGCTTATTTCTTTGGATTCTTATGACTTCATTATTTATTGAGAATGATGGTGCAGAATTGTAAGCGTGGAATAAAAACAGTGTTGAAGGCAGTGAGAAGATAAGTCCTTATATCAGCTCAGGTGTTAATGAACTTATTATGAAGGGATGAACCCAGGGAATGAGAACAGAGGCATTCTCAGAGCTAATCAAGTCTACCTCATGAAAACTGTAGAGTACATTTAACATTTTAATTTTAATTCAAAACGAAAGTGGTCACTTTAAGCAGTGTGAAACCTGGAGCTAAGATAATAGTTAATCCTCCCTTAAAGAAGCTAGTATTTTATTCTAATTGGAAAGAATGCTATAAGACAATGTCATTTTCATTTGCTTTCTTTTATTTTGGTAGTTTATTTAAGTAAACACACTTTGATATACTCTTGGCTTAGATCTGAGAATAAACATGGTAATGGCATTGTTTAAATGATTTCACAAAGTAAGTATATAAGTTATTCCCATGTTTGATTTGTCCACATTCCAAAGAACAAAACACCAAAATCTGTTACTATGTTAGCAGTACACAAGAGAAATTTACAGTGACAAGAGGATAGAAGGGACTTGACTTTTTCTACCATTCATTAAACAAAGGTAGGGTCAACCAAATAATGACAAACAGTTCATAAAACAAAATGAAGAAAATATGTAATAGCAACTTTAGACAACTTTGCCTTCACCCTGCTCTAACAGAGTCCTGTTTCATTATTTCAGAAAATGAAGAATTTTCTGTTTTTTAAAATGATACTTGAAATTATTTCTTCTGCCTCTCCTATTTCCTAGTAATTTTAGTTTTTGAGTTCTGTTGAGGGTAAATATTTGTATTTTTAACATTTAAGTAGTAGCAGAAAATAAGCTTTTTAAGTAGTATATGCCAAATAAGTAAGACATGATATAGTCCTTCAGAATATGTAAAAAAAGTAATTTAGCCTTTATAATGATTGGATCATAACTTTCAATGATCTCAATATAAATGTCTACTGAGTATAATTCTTAAACAAAAATCCTGGAGGTCATGGTGATTTTTGTTTTGTGGACATCATCTGCTATGTAACATTCTATCATCTGCTGATTCTACTACACATCCCTGCAATATATGAGTAAATAAAAATCTGTGATATTGTCTCCATACTTGAGGCCCTCATGACCATCATTGAAACATTTCTTAACTGATATTTCTGCCTCTAGTTTCTTCTCTCCAATGATATAATTGACAAATAGTTGTCCTAATGTACAAGCCTGGTCAGGTGGATCTCATGCTCAAGAACTTTTGATGACTCTCCTAAATATGTACATTAAGATTAAAAAAAAAAAAAACAAAAAACCCTTCATTTGACATTTGAAGCTTTCTACAATCTTGTTTGAACCTATTTTTCTAGCTCCCTCCTTTTTAAAATTAAAATAATTCCATATTTCTCAATAGAAGAATCTTTTTTTGTAGAAATGTTTTCAATCTTTGTATTTTCATCTCTAGTGCCTCACACATAGTAGGGGCTTAATAAATACATGACAATTGCTTGAATGTTCACTTTAGCCGTACTATTCCTCTTCACAAAACTTTCTGCTGAAGCCAAACTGGACTATTAGACATTTCTCAATTTTGATCTGTGATCTCCCATCTTCATGAATTAATGCAAGCCAGTTACATGTCCAGAATCTCTTGCCTTCTCATTTCTACCTGTCAAAACCTTTCTCTTTTTCTAAGTAGCTTTGTGGCTAAAAGGGATAACTCCTTCCTCATATTTTTCTAGAGTACTTTTTCTGGCTCTTTCCTTTTTTCTGTGCATTGTTTTATATTTACTCATATGTATGCCTTATCATACTGCCTTTGCTTCTATCTTAAGACTGTAAATTCCTCAAGAACAAAGAGGACAATGTTTTTCACTGTTTTCTAAGCACATAGCACACTATCTTAAACATAACAGATACTAAATAATTATTTAGAGCTAGAAGGGGCCTTAAAGTCCACACCAAATGGGGAAACATTATAAGATAAATAAATAACTTATGGTTACAGAGTATCTGAAGCAGGATTTGAACCCATGGTTTCCTTATGTTAAGTGCATTGATTTATTCACTGTGCCATTTAGCTGCTTAAATGGGAAGGGATGAAAAAGTACTCAGAACATTTTGGATTTTTGTAAATTTTTTTCTTTAGGTATTTAACATTGATTGTGGCCATGTATGCATGGCCTGGTTGAATTTCTTGATGCTGCTCTTATAGCATTGAAAAATGCCTCTATCTCAAGATCAACCCAATTCCCACCCCCATTGACTTTCACATTTCTTCCTGTGGTCCCATCTGGTTTCTATGGTTTCTACTCTGAACAATTAGTGTTTTCTGATGTGATATTGGAGGTACCAGTGAGTTGTGAGAATCTGAGAGTGTCAAATTATTTTAGACAGCAAGTTTTAAACTCTCCACTGTGTTCCCCTTTATATATGTGTGTGTGTGTGTTGTCCTATGGATATTGGCAACTGAATGATAAACATGGCTTACTGGCAACTCCTGATTTAAAGTGAAAGAAAACACATATTTGAGTTAAAAGTGACAGTCAGGGAAATAAGCGTCTCACTCTTCTATATATTAGAATCTTACAATTGGTAGATGGCTTAAAATGTTTTCTTATGGGCTTTTAGGGACATTTTTCAGTTCACTTTCTTTGTGCTATTAGAATATATACAATCTCTTCACTCTGACATTTCAGAAGAGACTCCTTGTTCAAACCAGCAATGAATGGAGAAAATTGGACAACACCTCTTAATTCAAGAGAATGAAATTGCTGAAGGTTGAGTTAAATGTGGCTCTCAGGGTGCTTTTGATACTTAAATCTATTTCTAGTCAAGAGAAACATAGATATCAGGGGCAGAGGATGAAGAGGTGGCAGAGGCAGCACAGATTCAAGCTGAAGTGTGCTGACTCACAATCTCTATTTGTAGACATTTATATTTATATAAACTAAACATGGGAATGGCGCATACTGATCAAGCACTGGGTCTGGAGTCTGGAAGAACTGAGTTCAAATCCAGACTCAGATACTTACTAGCTGTGTGACCTTAGGCAAATCAGTTTCCTCATGTATAAAATAAGCTGGAGAAGGAAATGGCAAACCATTCTAGTATATTTGCCAAGAAAACTCCAGATGGAGTCATGAAGAATCAGACAACTGAAACATTTGAACAATAATACCTGTGCATATATTTATACATGTATATATGTGCATTTAGAAATTATGTAATATTGAACAACGCACACATATATCACCTACATACACATATATGTATACACAGATCACAGAAATATATACATTCACATACATACACAGAAATACATGTTTACATACATATGTATATATAAATAAATATATGTATATATACTCATACCTACATACATCCTTCTCACTTTAAACTGAAACTCTACCTAAATAATGGCTTGAAGGTCAGGGAGTTTTGAATAATGATCACAGAAAAAAGCATTTTCTTGTTTTAATTGGAAAAAAGTTTATTATTTTTCTATGTATATTATATCTGCCTTGCTATTTGATGTGAATTCCCATCAAATAATATCCCAAACTGGTGTCCTAAACTCATTGAATCCTAAGTGTTTTATACATGGAATAACAATCTCCCGGATATGTGAACCTTAAAAAAATCCTTTTGAAATAGTAGATAAGCAGCTATTTATGAAAAGAAAAAATAAAGATATGGGCCAATAACTATAATTGTCAGAATAAATCCTCAGTATATACACTCCTTATCCATTATTATTTGTATACTTATAGGATTACAGATATAGAGCTAAAAGGGATCGTAGATCATCTTGGCTAATACATATTTTATAGATGAAGAAACTTAGGCCCAGAAAAGTTAAATGAGTTATCTAAAGTCACTCAATGACAGAGACAAACTCTGAAATTGAATTCTGTACATTTTTCTTAGCAGCTTGATATTTTTTGGGGGAAGTATATTACACAAAGACCATAGGAAAGAAATATAATTTTAAAAATTAAGGATACTATTAACAAAATTACTGAAAAAAATTCAACAATGTACAATCCACATTTTATGTAGAGCCATAGAGGTCAGTGTGTTTCTCCTTTCTTCTCTCTTCTTTCTTTTCCTTCCTATCTCCCTTCCTGATTGTTTACACATTTTGCAATTATTTTGAATAGTTTCCCTTTATATTATCGCTTCCTGAATTTTGTGGTTCATATATAGACATGTCGATTCTTGTTGGTTTATTTTGTAGCGTACATGTAACTTGACAGAAGCTATTTATTTCCTCAATTAGTTTATGTGCTGATTCCTTAGAATTTTCTAAATAAACATGTCAACAGCAAACATAGATAATTTTTTCTCCTCTTTGCCTATTTTTGTATATTTGATTTCTTTTTTCTTGTCACATTGATATTTGCTAACATTTCTAGAACTATACCATATAATAATAAGGAAAGGTATCATTATTGACTCATTTCCATTTTAATTGTGAAATATTTTTGTATTTCTCCAAGAATATAATGCTAGTTTTTGGTTTTAGATACTTTTATCATAAAAAATATTTTTCTCATTTTTGTATGTACATTATTATTTTGCATAAATGGGCTTTGTAATCTGTCAAAGTATTTTTGGGGACTATCTTGATATAATCATATTGTTTTGGATTTTAAAAAATGACTAATTATGTAATTT
Organism: Myrmecobius fasciatus; assembly: GCA_023553655.1. Taxonomy (NCBI): domain Eukaryota; kingdom Metazoa; phylum Chordata; class Mammalia; order Dasyuromorphia; family Myrmecobiidae; genus Myrmecobius; species Myrmecobius fasciatus. The sequence continues at coordinate 405,772 of JAJPUD010000150.1, read as the reverse complement.
CTTTTCTTAATATGGAACCATTGGTGCATTCCTTGAAATAAATGTAATTAGGGCAGTATTTTATTGTTTGGTTTTTTTTTTTTTTAAATATAGCAGACTATAGCTGCTCAGATATAGTTCCTAGATCCAAATATAGAATCAAAAGAATAAACTGAATGTAAGTTAGGGCACTTGACACCCCTACCTTAATCAATCAATAGATCAACAGACATAATTCAATTTTTAAAAAGTGTAAACAAGATAATTGACCATGCTGTGATCCTTTCATCAGGTGTGAACTTCTCTTTAATTGAATTAAAAAGGAAAACATCTGATTGACTAACCAAACAAGCTAACCTTGTTCCTGGAGACTTCACACAGCTGGACAAATTTCAGTAACTATGCAGTAAAGCCTAGTACAGAGAAGGATTTTAGTTCAGAAGATTCCAGCTGGGCTCTGGAGACGAAGGTAACCATTTTTTGGTGGGCAAGATAGTTTTTCTGTCCTCCCCTCTCCTACCTGTTTCCTTTCTTTTCTTTTCTTTTCTTTTCTTCCCCATCTCATTGACTGTATCTTTGGAGACATTGGACCAGTATCATAAAATAATTATGGGAAACACATATAGGACATAGACCTAAATAGTCACAGACTGATACAAAATGACATCCATCTGAGAAAGGAAGCAGCTTCAGTGAACATGAATCCTTATATTACAGAAAAATGCTGCCAATGTAAGAAAGGGCATCCAGCAGACAAGAATTGTGAATTTTCCTTTCAGTCATATGTGCTCTTTCCAGATATCCCTCACCATCAAACTATTCAAATAGAGCCTATTTCCCCCCTCCCAAGACTGTGGGAGAATGCTTGTAATAATGGTTCTTAACACCTTATTTTAATACATACAAACTAATTGATAACATCTGACTGCTATTGAAAGCACAATGATGGGGGCTCATGAAGAATAAGACTTAAAACCCTGCCCTTCAGGATTACTCTTAGAATCCTGAGTATTACAAATTACTCACCTCTGGGGACAAAACCTGCTAGTCTGAATGCAAATGGACAGAATTACATCAGAGGGAGGTCCATTAGGTAACAAAGTATATTAAAAATAACCATAGAATGATTTGCCTAGATGACATTTTTTAGGAATATATCTTTCTGTCCCTTTCTTACATGTCTGTTGTCTACCATTGCTTGCTGTTAGTTGTCTGTCAGGGAACAAAACTAAATTAAAAGGCAAAATGGTTATGGGACCTTTTTCTGTCTCATTAGGGGATTAATGAAACTTTGCATTGTTTGGGTTTGACTAGATTTCTGATTGTATGAATATAGGAACATAAAAACAAAAACCAAAACTAGCTTCTTCTTTGCAATGTAAAGTCCTAGAGAGTTGTTTCTCTAATGCATGGGAGAAGGGGGGGAGAATAAAAGGCTAAGTGACTTATTCAGGGTTTTACATCCAGTATGTGAAAGAAGCAGGACTGAAATTCTGGTTTTCCTGACTTAGAAGTTAACTCACTATATATTAGGCATCATTGTATCTCTGAATTATATCTTGAATTTAGAAAATTGAATGAAGATGTTAAAGCATTTTCCCTAAATGGTTGTTTCTCATCAAAGCTTCTGTTAGCATCATTTTATGTAATTAAAAAAATGCAGTGATCTAAATGCCCAACAATAGGTGAGGAATTAAATAAAGTATGCTATGCTAATATAATCATTAAGATGGACTAGTATGAAAAATGCAAAGAAATCTGGAAAGAGCTTTATAAAATAATGCAAAATGAAAAGAGAAAGAACACAAGAGCTGAGTACACACTGAAAATCAAACAAAAATGAACAGAGTAATAAAGGATACTAATGGAAGCTTACAATGACTGAAAAAAATGTGCTTTATACTTAGAATGTAATTAACTTAAATGCAAGTAGTTATGAAGCAAGATGAATTGACTAGGTTGATATTTAATGTTTTTGATAAAGCTTTTAATATAAATGTTTTTGTTAAAATTAAGTGAAAAACTTCTGAAAATATTACCAAATATTTTGGACTAAATAAATACATGGACTAAAATTATTTGGAAAGAAATATAAGGAAATGATTGTGGGATTCTTTAGAGTGGAGATTGTCTTTTGCATCTTATGTGTCCTTAGTGTGTCTGGCATAGTAGGTGCATAATAGATGTTTATTTACTAAAATGGGCAAAAAAAGGGGATAGACAATAATGTATTACCATTTCTTTATGGTTACCAAAATAGAAGACAAGTTATATGAGGCATTAAATAAGCGCAAAACTTAAGTAAATCCACATATGCATGGAACAGATATTTATAAGCCATCTAAACCACCAGAAAGCTCAAATGTCTTCACATTTTCTTTTCTACTCCATTTGATGAGAAAGTCAAATAAATAAGTTGATGTGAGTGATTTATTTTTACAAATAACTTCTAGGGTAAGTCATCGGTCCAATAAAAGTGTACTTTCCCTCATATCTAGAATATAATGAAGAGTCTAATCACCATGCTAAGGTTGTAAGACTGCTGAATCTCAGGTCAAAGGTTTATAGTATGAAGCCTAATATAATCTCAGTCAATTTACTTAATCTCACTAAGCCTCAGTTATCTGTACATGAGGGGAGCTGGACTAGATCTGAGGTCCCTTCCAACTTGAAATTTTTAAAGATTGATATTTAAAATGATGACAATCCTAAATTGTAACAGCTAAACTGTGACAGATAAGGGAACTCTTCCATATCTGCCCCTCTGCTCCAATATTTCCCTTGGAAATAATATCCCTTGAAGATAACGCATGCTGGAGAACCAAGAATGGTACAGATTTTTCCATCTAAAGTCTCCACCATGGTTAAGACTGAAAACAGCCTAATCTAATTTGAATAATTCCCCCCCCCCCAATTCTGGGAATTTAGGAGAGAAAAAGCAATGAGAAATTGAATTGCTCTGCAAGCTCCTGAACAAATAAGAATGCTACATTGAGTAGCAAAAGGAACTATCTGGTGACTGAAAAGGAAAAGGACCATAATAATTGGAGGGTACTGTATCTAAACTTGGTCTGAAAGGCTGAAACTCTCTTACTCCCACTTGCAGCTGCCTTCTTTAGATTAAACCTTTGGCTATCTAGCCTGAGGGATTTGGAGCTGTGAATCTCTTCAGTTGTAGAATTGTGGGTCTTGGGTGGAATTGATTTGTTTTGCTTGGTTATTGAGTGAAAACTCACCTGATCCACTATAACTAGCTGGGCCCAGATCAGGCTATATTTCACATATCATGATGTCATCTCCTCAGGCCATCTTGATATTTTGTTATCCACACAAATCTCCTCCTATCCTCACTTACTGCTCTAGGTACAGTAATCAAATCAATATCACCATTGCTTCTTGAAAAGGAATAATAATAATCTCCTCTATGGATCAATGAACTGTTCTAGTGAATCCTCTGGCATTCTATGGCTCTGAATCCCCTAGTTGTGATTTTTCTCCCCTATGGAACAGTAAACTTCTTGAAAGCAAAGACTTTTTGCTTTTGAATGTAGGAATCCCTCAACTTAGCACTGTGCATGACACATGTGCTCCCCAGGCAAGCTTTTGTGAGAACAGAGAGTTTGGCAAGGATAGAAACAAAGGGAAATTTCCTTCATCAGAAGAGGTCTGAATAATATCACTATGGATTCCACCACTAAAGGAAAACTCTAGAGACCTTCCCTTCTGCTGTAGGAAATTCTGTGCTGTGTGAGAAAGATTTGCTTCTGAAGAGTCTGGACATGCTTGACAGAAATTTTTGATGATGAAAATTTCTGGGAATTGTGCAAAACTGAAAAAGAGGGACATATTGAAAAGCTATGCCTGATGCTACCTGCCAGGAGCTAGGTAGAACTTTAAGGAAAATCATGATGAGGTTTCTATCTAATATCAAGATAGCTGCAGAGGAAATCTGAGAGGTAGGGAACAATATGTGTGGAATGTTGCCAATGGGGTCAGACACTGTTGATTTATGGGTGACTGAATTTTAAAATCTTTATTTTCTGATTTTTGTTGTTATAATAAAGGGTTTACTGGCTGAGGGAGAAAAGGAAGATTATAAAAAATAGGAAATATGAAAAAGAGATATGAATGTTTTGGGTGTTTTTCATCCTCATTTTGAGGAGCAAAGATTTCTATTTTAGAAACTATTTTACAATAGACTTTTACTAACCTATCAACTTTCATTTCAGATTTTACATTAATAACTAAATTCAGATGGCAGCTAGTAATTGTCTTAAATGTTGTATAGTAGTATAACTCACTTCTTTCTGGTGGATATTTATCTTTTAAAGAAAGAGGAACCCTTAACAAGAACACATGTGTGTTTTATAGAACCTTCAGGGTTGGAGACTATTTTTCAATCATTATATATAATCTAAGCAAGGAAATAGTTCAATTAATATAATATAAATAATGCAAAAGTCTCACATGGCATGCCTGTTGGGAATAGTATTTTTTTATAATTAAAAGGATGAATTTTCAAGTTCCTATTGAAAGATGATCTTCTAATTGTATCAAATTTTGCTTAGTTGTGGTCTTATGGGCTAAATTCCTGAGACTCCTCTGTGCTTTGCAGATTCGAACTGTTGTGTGATTTTAAAAAGAGAAAGGTATTATAGAGCATTAGCCCTTCTCTACTGGCACATTTTACTCCCTCATAAGACAGTGCTCAGAAATAAGATAGGTAAAAATTAGAAGTCACAAATGATTCCCTAAAAGAAGATTCTGTCTTATATGAATGCTGAATGTGCATGGTCCAGTAGTGATAACAGCATCAACCCATTTTTTATTTAATTTGTGCATTAGCTCAGAACCTCATCAGAAAGGCAATATCCTTATCAAGAAGCATTATACTTTTCAGGCAGTAAAAGGATGACTGAACTTGCTGGCTGTGGTGGAAAAGAAAGAGAACCAAATCATTTACCTAAATGTAATTGTAGAATACTTAAAGCTTAGTTGAAATATCATTAATGCTGAGGGAAAATGTGGATTCAAACCAGGATGTTCAAAAAAAAAAAAAAAGGCAGGACAGTATAGTCTATATCAGTACAAACTACTAGCTTTTGTCAGATTCTGTCACAGACTCAATGTTAGTTAAACCTATCATATATTTAATTTTTTTCCTTAAAATATAAAGTTGTCATAAAAGAGTAGTTAACGAGGAATATTATTCACTTGACAGACTGGAATGGTTCCAAATATCACAAATAAATTACACGTGTGCACATTTGAAAATGGGTATTTTTTCAACCATTAGAATGAAATTGTTCTTTCAACTAGTTAAGTATATATTTCAAATATCCTTAAAATGTGTTTAATCAACAGTGCACACCACCAGCTCAATATTATTTTGCTATGCCTAGATGGGGTCTCAGGTGGCATTGAAAACCTTCTCGGTAGCAGATTGCCTTTCATTCAGGCAATGTGCTTGACAGTCTGAATTTTATCTTCTCATAGCATTTTTTTTTTTTAAATGTGAGCAAGGAATGTAAAACAAGATTCCTTTGGGTCTCATTAGGGAATGGTTGTCTTCCTCAGTTAAAGATTCTAGAGTGACTATTACTTTATCTAAAAGACACATTGCAGTGGTAACTTTCAAATGTAAATTACTGAAATCACAACTCATTTGAGGAAAAGCCATGAAATTCTACTCACCAGTAGAATCCTGTTACTAATACATTTTTAATAGGGTAGATCTGCTTTGCAATATACTGTCTAGTACATAAAAGTACATCCATCAGCCAAACAGGAACCTCTAAAACTTTACACTGAATCACACATATAAACACCGTAAAGGGATGTTTGGGGGCAAGTTCTGGACTGTGAAATTACTAATCCAGATGATAAATAACAGAATTTAAAATTTGTTGCCATTATATGGCATTATATGTTATAGCCAATACACAAAACTATCTCTGAGATAAAGAAAGCCCTTAGAATGATTCAACTTCCAGTGACTCACATTTACAGTATATGGCCAATTACCATCCCTCTCTCCGAATGCTATCAATTTAGCTTGATGAGGAAACAGGGCAAGCAGCACACAAATGAACAGATGTCAGTAAGGATGCCTCCTGATGGATTCTGGGCAAGGTTTCTTTTGGATCCCAGCCTTATAATGGTCCCACAGCCCCTTTGATCCATAGTACATGTTTCCTCTTCCAAGTGTCCACCACTGCCTTTCTTGGGGAAGATGGGGGCACTTCTCAACATAGTTTGAAGAAAAATGAAAGAGATAAAGCACATGAAAGCCTAAGTTGAGCAAAGAAAGGAGAACAGAGAAAAAGGAGAATAGAGTACAGAAATAGAGAGGAACAAATAAAATAAAAAAAACCTCACTTTCTTTTGTGGTTAGTGAATAAATCTGTTTTCTCCTAGAATATTCTCATTCATTATTAATCCTGTGTCACTCACAAAAAAAACTGGAGGCAGAGGTTAAATTAGTTGTTTAAGGTTTGTTATATAGCAATAGGAGAGATGGAAAACACATTTCTTTTGGCTTCTGGTGGGGTAGTCTTTTTGTTGTACTATGACTGAAATAATACTATATTTTTGAGGGGGTAGGACGAGGGGGAAGAGGGAGAAATGTGAATTAACACAGGTGTTTTAGGGCTTCTGATAGGTAGAGCCAGGTGTCAGCTATGACTATATGAATGGTAAGAGTGAAAATATTAGGTGCCTCCTGTCATGGATAATTACTCTAATAATTAAATGCAGCCAATAAATAAGTAGTTAATGACTCTCCTCCACCAAGGAATGGGAAGCTTAAATATCATTAGCATTTCTGAATCTAAGCACTTAGCAACCAAGAGAAAAATATATTTTCTCAGCAGGAGGGGGTCTAAGGAAGATTATTGAAAACTAGCTGATCTAATTTTGGCACCAAATAGATATAATAAAGCTGTGTTCTGAGAAAATGTTTTATGTAGAAAATGTACCGAATAATCCTGGGGAAAATGGAACCAGCAGATAATCAAGCTCAGATAAATGCAGTTGAATTGCACGAGACCAACATATTTAACTTGTAGTGTCTGTTATGGTTCATTTTGAGAAACTCAAAAATGTGGTTCTACTAAGCATAAGCTTTTAAGATGATAGTCAGGGAATCAGAAAGACCAAAGGAAGGATAAAATCATGTGATTTTCAAACTGGAAAGGGCAATCTAGGCAATCTGGGACATTTTTATTTTACAGATGAGGAAATTGAGGGTTACAGAGGGTTAGTGGGCAATCCATGAACCAAACCTGTTTAGTGATTTTATACCACGTTAGTGGTAGAATCAATTCTAGAAATTAGTTCTTCTGAAAAAAAACTCAGTACATGACTTGATTTCATTTAATCCATTTATGACAGACTCCAATTAAATTTAAGCAGTAAATATTAATAATAGTAACTGTGAAAGAAATAAGTCACTGGAGGGAAGTTTGAAGATTCTTGGGATGAATTAAGAACATCCTAAAAAAGGAGAGCCATAGAATGTCAGTGCCATTATCATTTTACCCTAGTAAAGAAAGATTTAAAAAATATTTTATTTTTCTCTAATTACATGTCAAAACAATTTTTGGCATTCATTTTTACATGATTTTGAGTTCCAAATTTTCTTCTGTCCGTCTTCTCCCCTTTCCCAAAACTGTAGGAAATTTGCTATAAGTTATACATGTGCTGCTCTCATGTAGAACATATTTCCATATTAGTCACAGTTGTGAAAGAAACAGATCAAAAGGGGGAAAAAACCCCATGAAAAAGAACAAAGTATGCTTTGATGTGCATTCAGAGCCCATCAATTCTTTATCTTGATGTAGATAGCATTTTCCTTTGTGAGTTCTTTGTATTTGTCTTGGAACATTGTGCTGCTGAGAAGAAATGAGTCATTCATAGTTGATCATCACACAATATTACTGATATTGTGTATTATATTTTCCTCGTTCTACTCATTTCACTTTGCATCAGTTCATACAAGTCTTTCCAGTTTTCTGAAATCTGTCCGCTCATCATTTCTTATTGCACAATACCATTTTCTTCATGTACTACAGATTATTCAACCATTCCCCAAATCATGGATATCCCAATATTTTGCCACCAACAAAAGGGCTGCTATAGATATTTTTAGCACATGTGGATTCTTTTTTTCTTTTTTAATGATCTCATTGGGATATAGACCCAGGAGTGTTATTGCTTAGTCCAAAGGGTTTTCAGAGTTTGGTTTCCTCTGGACACAGTCCCAAATTGCTCTCCAAAATATTTGGATTAGTTCATTATTCCATCAACAATGCTTTAGAATCCCAATTTTCCCATATCTTCTCCAATAGTTATCATTTTTCTTTTTGTCATATTAACCAATCTGATAGGTATGAATTGGTATCTCAAAGTTGTTTTAATTTGTATTTCTCTAATCAAGAGTGATTTAGAGCACCTCTTTATATGCCTATGAATAGCTTTGGTTCCTTCATCTAAAAACTGATTATTTCCTTGACCATTCATTAATAATAAATAAATAATAAAACTTAAAAACTATAAATTAAGTTCTCTTTATATTTGAGAAATGAGTCCTCTGTCTTACATTTGCTGTAATATACTTGCTGTAAATACTGTTTCCCAGCTTTTGGCTTTCCTTATAATCTTGGTTGCATTGATTTTTGTTTGTGCAAAAGCTTTTTAATTTAAAAGCTTTAAATTAAATTAAATTTATTTTCTATTTCATAATGCTCTTTATCTCTTTTTTGGTCATGAATCTGCAACAACTTCTTTAAGAATTTGGATACTATACCACTTGGTACATATATGTTTAGTATTGACAGTGCTTTATTGTCTATAGTACTTTTTAGCAAGATATAGTTTTCTTCCCTATCTCTTTTAATTGATCTATTTTTTGCTTTTACTTTGAGATCAGGATTTCTCCCCTGCTTTATTTTGCTTTAGCTGAATCTGATTTTGATCAAGTCCCTTCCCTTTATTTTGGGTGTCTCTCTGCTTCAAATGTGTTTCTTGTAAATAATATAATGTATGCTTCTCATTGTTGATCTACTGTGCTATCCACTTCTATGGGAGAGTTATCCCATTTACATTAAAAGTTAGGTTTACTAAATGTGTATTTTCCTATATTCTATTTTTCATCCTTTCCCTTGTCATCAGTGCTTTGCTTCTGCCTACTGCCTTCTTGGGTCTGCTTTCCTATTGGGTAAGCTGGATTTCTATATTCAACTAATTATGTATATTCCTTTTTTAAACCAAAACTTATGAGACTAAGGTTCAAGTTATGTCCATTGCCTCCCATATTCCCCTCTAGTGTACTAAGTTTTTCATGCCTCTTCATGTTAAATAATTCAGCCCAATTTACTTCTCCCTTCCTTCTGCACTCAATGTATTTCTCTTTCTCATCCCTTGTTTGTCATTCCCTTAAATTCACCTTATACCCACAACCTCTGTCTATGTATTTCTTCCTAACTGTATTCTTTATTAGTGGTACAATATTTAAGAATTAAAAATAGCACTTCCCCATGTAGGGATATAAACAGTTCACATCCATTGAAACCTCATGCTTTTTTCCCCCTTTTCTCCATATCACCTTTTTACATTTCTCTTGGGTATTTATATTAGAAATTAATTTTTTTGTTTAATTTTAGTCTTCTCCTTGTGAAAACTTGAATTCCTTCTATTTCACTGAATGACCATTTTTTCCCCCCTAGAAGTATTATGCTTAGTAGTTCTAGCTACCTTGTCTTCCAGAATATCAAGCTCCATGACCTCTGATCTTTTAATGTTGCAGCACTAAGTCCTGTGTAATGCTGATTGTGGCTTCCCAATATTTAAATTCATTCTTTGTGGCCACTTGCAGTATTTTTTCCTTTAACCTGATAGTTCTAAAATTTGGCTATAGTGTTCCTTGGGGTTTTTAATTGGGGGTATATTTCTTGAGGTAATCAATAGTTTCTTTTAATGCCTATTTTCTGTGTTGGTTCCATGATATCATTTCTTGATAATTTCTTGAAAGATGCTGTACACATGCTCCTTTTGATTATGACTTTCAGACAGTCAAGTGATTCTGACATTGTATATCCTGGATCTGTTTTTCAGATAGTTGTTTTCCTCTTGAGACATTTTATATTTTCTTCCATTTTTTGAATTTGCTTGATTGATTCTTGATGAATAATAGAGTAATTAGCTTCCAGTTGTTCAATTCTAACTTTTGAGGAATTGTTTTCCTCAATTAATTTTGGTATTTTCTTTTCTATTTGGCCAATTCTACTTTTCAAGTAGTAATTTTATTTTTCCAAGTGTTTCACTATTTTTTCCATAATTCTCTTTCAACATTTTCATTTCTTGCCCCAGTTTTTTTCTTCCTCTCATATGATTTTTAAGCTCTTTTTGGAGCTCTTTCATGGATTCTTTCTGGTCTTGAATCCACTCCTTATTTTTCTCTGGGGTTTCACCCATAGATTTTTTAACTTTGTTACTTTCTTCTGAGTTTGTGTCTTGATTTGCATACATGCTCCTTAAAATATTTACTAAGTTAAAAGAAGGTAGCATTTTATGATAAGTAAAAATCTATAATTCATTTGTTATTCTCTCTTACTTTCCCATTCAGCAGGGATATTACTTCATATAATTCTAATGTTTATTAATATTTAAAATGTTATGTATGGCACATAGTCCTCATGATTGTAGTGAAAACTACAACTTTTCTAAATGTGGTTTTTATACTTTATATTGTGATAGATTAATTTATTCACTTATTCAGTGGCAACTAGTTGACCAAATAAATAAAGAATTTGACCTGAAGTCAAAAAGACCTGAATTTGAATGGAGCTTCAGACATTGTTAACCTGCCAAGCCACTTAATCTTTGTTTGCTTCTGTTTTCTTAACTGTAAAATGGGGATAATAATAGTACTTATCTCCCAGGATTGTTGTAAGAATCAAATGAGATAACATTTATAACATTCAGCATAATGCCTGGTACAAAATAGGTAGGTATTTAATAAATGCTTGGTCCTTTTTTCTTCTTCTCCCCTTTATAAATATAACCCCAATCAAATAGATTTGTAGTCTTAGTGTGTAGTCTAAATGATCTGCATGTTGCCCCTAATATTGTTGATTTTAACCCCTCCTTACTTGCCCATACTGTGAAACTCTTGTCCATGTCCTCCTATAAATGAATCAAAAAAGGGCTCACTTAACCTGATGTGAGTACATTAAATTTTTTAAAAAGTAATTTAAATTAAATGAATGTCTTTAGGTTTAATTTTTTGATAAGTATGATGGATCTTTATGCTGTTAGTATCCACCAAAGCAATTTGCTTCATCTAATTTTTAAGCAGAGCAACAAACAACCAAAGTCTGCATGTTGGGTCATTTTAAAACAGGAAAGTGACCAACAAACTCAGATACAACCAAAAAAACAAACAAAAAAAAAGCAAAAAACCCACAAACAAACAAACGCTACAGGCACTGATTCTTTCTAAAGTTTTTCTTTTTCATTTTCGTACTTAGAAAGCTAGAATAACTGGGTTGGCAAGTTAGACCTGCTTCATAAACCTCTGCATTTAACTGGACCACTAAGTAACTGATTAAGTCTGCAAAACAGCTGAAGACCCTACTGGGGACAGCCCAAGATTGAATTAGTGAACTGAGGCCAGCTACACAGTGAATGGTACAGAAAAAAAATGCATCTTAAACATGGAAAGAAAACTACAAAGATGAATGATTATCAAAATGAGAGAAAGCTGGTGTTAAGTATGAGACTAAATAGGTCAGAAATTGAAGCTACTTGGCTAGCCCTCCATATGGATAGAGAAAGACATTACATTAATTACTTGAAGCACCTTCAGATGCAATGTCAGCAGAAACTGATCTTTCAAATACAATTTTACATTTCCTGAACAAGCAATTCACACTAAATTCAATTGCTTTACATTTAGATTTTCACATATAAATTTGCTAAAAGTCTAGAATACCATACAGGCTGTAGATAATTATATCTGTTTAATGTGAAGTTAAAGAAAAAGCTATCTTGGGGGCATGAAATGTACTGGGCTGTAAATGGGTATCACATGCTATTTCAATCTACTTAGGGTCCCTGCTATTCAGTACCACAGTGTGCATTCAACTAGAAATAAGTTGCCAAAAATAGGGGACTTAAATAACCCAATCTTAGAAAAAGACATTAAACAATCCACAAAGGGACCTCCAAAGGAAAATAATAATAAAAAACCCGTAAATGATCAAATGATTCACAAGTAAATTCTAGCAAATGTTTAAAGAAAAATTAATATAAAAATTACACAAATTATTTGAGAAAATAGAAAAAGAGAATACTTTAAATGCTTGCTAAGATAAAATTGTGGTTTTGATATATATATATATATATACATATACCCAAGGAGAACAAAAACACTGAAAGAAAACTATCTCTTAAGATTGATGCAAATATTCTATAAAAAATATTAGTGAGGAAACTACAACTAAATATCACAAAATTTTTACACTATTAACAATTTAAATTCATATGAGGAATGCAGGATTATTATATCAGAAAAATAATAAATCTATTTGACCATATTAATAACAATAACAAAGCATATAATTATAGCAATAGATGCAAAAAAATTGACTAAATGCAATATTCATTCCTATTAAAGACAATAGAAAAGACATGAATAAACACATCTTTCCTTAATATAAACAGTATCTGACAAACACTAAGAGCCATAATTATTTGTAATGGGGATAAATTAGATGCCTTGCCAATAAGATCAGGGGTAAAATAAGGATGTTCATTATTATCATTACTATTCAATATCATGCTAGATATACTAGTTCTAGAAATAAGACAAGGGAAAGAACTTAAGAGAATAAGTACAGGAAACATAAAATAAGATGGTAACTTATTGTGGATAATAAGATGATTTACTTAGACAACCCCAGCGAAGGAAATTAAAAACAAAAACAAAAACAAAAAAACCAAAAGTAATCGAAACAAATGACTTCAGGAAAGTAGCAAGATCTAAAGTAAACCCCCATAAATCATTAGCATTTTTGCTTATTATCAATAAATCTACCAAAAAGAGATCAATATTATTTTTTACATAAAGACATTGATGAAATTCTTTGAAAATGAGAGGTTATGAAAGTGTTGCAATCTGGACCAGTTAGAGAAATGCTAATGATGTCAGAATTTCATTACATGTGGGAAGCTACAATGTAGATAAGGATCAGATATGAGTAGATAATATAGAATCAGGCATTATATTCAAATGTTAGTAAAGAATGGTATAATAATATTTCTTTGAATGATAAGAAAAGCCTTCAAGGTTCCTCTATGTACTTTTAAAAAGGGACAAATCTGGAAACAAGTTTAATTTCAGCACTTATTTATTTTTTTAAAATAATAATAGCTTCTTATTTTCAAAATACATGCAAATATAATTTTCAGCATTCACCCCTGCAAAACCTTGTGTTTGAAATTTTTCTCCTTCCCTTCCTCCAGGCCCTCTCCACTAGACATTAAAGAATCCAATATAGGTTAAACATATCAGCACTTGTTTCAAGAGAAGTGAGCTATTTTGCCTCTTTTACCTGAACTTCTAATCACTTGGCAACATTGATAACAGTGTTCATGACTTAGATCTGACTTAGATCAATTGATGCAGTTGTCATCTTCTAACTGTGTTAGGAATTCACATAGCAGATTTTGAATGTTCAAACTTTTGTCACTTCTGAAAGTTCTAATTAGCTACGTGCTCTGCTTGCCTACAAATGAGTCAGCATCTAACTTTTGCTTAAATATACCTTTGACACACTACCTGCTACCTGCAGGCTCCAATTATATTTTATTGACTGTTGACAAGATTGAGGAAAATGCATGTAGCTTATGTAGCAAGGACTTGTTATGGACCATTGTTGCTCATGCTAGAAAGAACTGAATGGGACTTAGTTAGCAGTGACTTCCTTCCACCCATTCTGTACTATTTTTTTTTCCACAGCTGGATGTGAATTATTCACTTTTCTTTTATTTCTTTTTTTTTTTTCAATTTGGGCCTCTCTTTCATGATGACTATGTAACTGTTGATTTCATTTAGCAGTCTGAATCTGAAACAATAGCCCTATCCTATAAAATGTCCATTGAAAATGATTTTTCATTAGTGCTTTGCAAAGCCATTTACTTGAGATTAAAGCATTTTATAATTGCCTTTTTTAGTTTTTTAGGTTTTGAATTGAATGTGCTCAGCTGCAATTGAGATAGCATAGGGTCAAGCACTACAAAGTGCCTTTGATATCCATATGCCCAATTCAGGCCTCTCCTTAATTATGAACAAAAATCTTTTGTTAAATATTTAAGATTCACAGAGTCTTTCACATTTCTAAAGCGATGGAAGCTTCTTCTTCCTTGTTTGAATATATATTCCTCTTGCAAGAATATTATTGGAAATACAGCATGTTCAGCGTTTTTTCAGACTTTTGCAACCCATAATCCTCCTTGTCACATAAGCTTCCACTAAAATGGGAAAATATGCATGTAGAAAAAGTACATTAAACCTGACAAAAAAAGTAGTACAAATTTTTGTCATCAGGAAATCAGAGAGAATAGCAGGTATATGAGAGTGGGGAAGAACATGGTGAATCTTTAGACCCACAAAAATGGCACTGTTAGGAGAAAAAAAATCAGTCAAGGATATTGATTAATAATTGAAAAAAAAAAAGAATTACCAAAATAGGAAAACAGTAGAGATGCTTATATTTTTGTTGAATTCTATTGAACATAGCATAGTATAATGAAAATATTGCCCTCTCTGGAATCAATTTAAGCCAAGTCAAGAAGTAGTTATTAAAAACATACTATATATGCAAGTACATCATACAGATTCTACTACTTATTCCCTATATTACCTGAGCAAATCTCTCTGAACCTTAGATTTATTTATAAAATAAGAGGTTTGGACTGCTATACTCTGGGGTACCTTCTGTCTCTAATCCTATGAATTTCTGTAAATTCCTACAGTAGAATATAAGATTCTTGAGGATAAAGCCTACTTTGCTTTGTTTTCTTCCATGTTTTTGTCTTTCTATTTTCCTCCTCTCTGTCTCTTTCTTCCTCTCCACTTCCTCCTTTTATTATCCTCCATATTGGTCAGTCATTTTTCACTTGTGTCCAATATCTCATGACTCCATCTGGAGTATTCTTAGAGAGGGTATTGGAGAGGTTCATTTTACAGATGAGGAAACTCATCTGTGAACAAATAGGATTAAAATGACTGCCCAGGGTTACACAGCCTGACTTGTTCAGCACTCTATCCACTGTACCATAAAGTACTACAGATGTGGTTTGAATTGTGTCTTACCATACTTTCTATTTTGTTTCAGTTGAAAAGTCGAATTGTTTTATTGTCTTTAGCTTATAGAACTATGACCCTTGCCTACTGAACTAAAAGATTATATTATACATTATTAATAGTCATGCTGATGTCTTCTGTGCATAGACAATGTTTGTGTGAGCTTGTTTATGTGTATGCAGTCAAGATATATATACACATACACACATATTTACATACACCCACACATGTATATATACATACAACTTTCTTGTTAGACAGTATGGAGAGGAAATGAAGAAAAGGATGATGGATATATGTTTATAGACATGAAATGTCTATAAAACAATCATAATAAGACTTGTAATGGTACAAATGCTCAGTTATTATAATAAAGATAATCAGTTTGCATTCACATAGCATTTCATTGCAAAATGAATTTCAAAGCAATTTGCCAAGTGTTTTTCACAAAGCATTCCTTGGCTCAGTACCAAGAAACTATCTTGGAGGTGGACTCAGTAACTTAAGCAATATGTTTGAGACACTATAAAAACAAATCTAAATGTTTCAACTCCCTAAATTGGAGGCAGACTGATATAAAACTGTGGAAGGAAGAGTCCCAATTCCTTATTCCGATCCCATCCCTGTACTGCAATTATCCCAACATATTGGTATGCTCATGGAAATTGTGCTACTTTTCTGCATAGAATGTCACTTTAGAGGCACATCTCAATAATATGGGGAATAGGATTTGCACCTAGAATAAAGGGAGGTAGATTTAAATGCCAGCACTGATGTATACTATATACCATAGAAGGAGAATATTTATTTCCCATTTATTTTTGAAATTATTTTTTATATTCATAGCAATTTGTGTACCTCTTCTTTTAATTAAAACTATATTCCTATCAAGATATGTAGTTTATATCAATATACCTTGACTACATTTTAGCTTCTTCAGCACCCTTTACTGGATTGAAATAGGTTAGAGAATAGAGACCAGGAAGCATTTCTTGAACCTTGTGTTCTCTCAAATGTCTCATCAATTTGCCTGGTTTTCTTTTGTTCTTAATCTATTCTATCTCATATTATAGCTATCTGATTCCCCTTATACAATTTTATTTTTCATCCACACCATGACCTCTAGTCTCCTTTACTCCTCAATTCTCTCCTGGGTCCTCTCCCCTGAAGACGTTCCCCACTTTGACTCCCACTGATTTAATGACTCTTTCTATGCTTATGCTTATTTAAATCTATCTAATTTTAATTTCTTTGCTGACCTTTAGTCTCACATCTCTAGCTGCCTTTCAGATATCTTGAATTGTATGTTTCTTAAACTCAACATGTCCAAAATATTTTTCATCATCTTTCCCTCTAATCCCTCTTCTCCTTCTACCTTTCTTTTTTTTACTGTTGAAGGCAGTACCTCAAAGCTCATAATCTAGGTATTACCCTGAAGTCTTTACCATCTCTCATCCTACATATTCAATTTGTTGTCACGTCTTGCTAATATTTCACTTTTGCAAAATGGAATGTGCTCCCTTTTTTCCTTTGACCGTGCACCCACAATATTAGAATCTTTCACTCTTTCATTGCTGTAACATCCTGCTGGGGCAGATACCTTCTTCAAGTCTCTTCCCATTTGAATCCATCCTCCATTCAGGCAGTGCAGTGATTTTTCTTAAAGTGCAGGTCCGATCACATCATACACATTTTTCACCTTAAATTCATTAAACTCTAGTGGCTCCCTATTGTGTCTAGAATCAAATTCAAAATCCTCTGTTTGGCATTCACAGCTCTCCATAAACTAGCCCTCTCCTACATTTTCAGAGTTTCTTCCACCTTATTCTCCAATATGTAGTTTTCAATCTAGTGAAACTGGTCTGGCTGTTTTATGATCAAGACATTCCATCTCTTGCCTCTTGGCTTTTTCTCTGCCTGTTCCCCAGGCCTGGAAAACATTCTCCACTTTGATGGCTGACCTTTCTGACTTCCTTAAAGTTCCAAATAAAATCCCATTTTCTGCAGGAAGCTTTTTTTTTCAAGACTTCTTAATTCTAGTGCTTTCTCTCTATTAATTGTTTCCTAATTATTCTGTATATTTTATATATTGCTTTGTATATACTGGTACTGGTATATATAGGAGTTGTCTCCCCTATTATGCTTCATTCTTCTTGAGAATAGGGACTATTATGTAGTGGATTTCCTGCCATCTAGGGGAGGGGTGGGGACTAGGGGGGAAAAATTTGTAACAGAAAGCTTTGTAAGGGTCAATGTTGAAGAATTACCCATACATATGTTTTGCAAATAAAAAGTTTTAATAAAGGAAAAAAAAAGAATAGGGACTTTTTTTTGCCTCTTTTTTATCCCCAGAGTTTAGTACAGGGCTGGGCATATGGTACGCACTTAAAAAATGTTTGCTGATTGAATAATTACCTAGGACACTATGTCTATCAGGACCCACACAAGATTGTGCTTCATATGTGCTTCAGTCAGATTATTTTGACCTTTTGTCTGCCAATCAAGATGTACTGAGCACTCCCCAACTTTTACCTACTACATTTCAGTCTCTTATTCTGGGAAAAGTAATCAATTCTAATCAGTACTATCATGTTTTGTTTTGCTTTGTTTTGAGGGGGAAAGATGTGTTAATAAGCTGTCTTATGATTCAATTCATCTTACTCTTGATTCTCTGATTAAAATTTCTTTATCTGACTACTATTTCACTCTATTAGGGGCTGAGACTTACTTCTTAAATCTCTATTTCCATCACTTACTTCTATCAAATACTTAAGAAATACTTTCCCATTCCTTCATTTCATTCATTCTTTTTTACAGATTCCATGAAGAATAAATGGCCAGGAATAAACAAGAACTCATGTCTTTGAATAATCAATGCAAAGGATAATAAATAAATTCATTTGAAGAGATCTTAAAGGGCAACAAGAATAATTCATTAATTTTACAAATAACCAAACTGAGGCACAGAGAGGGTAATGAACTTGTCCAAGATCACATATTATCTAAGGTAGGATTTGAATCTGTCTTCTTGGCTTTAGGTCCATTGTTCTAAACAATATACCTTGCAACTTGTCCTGTAGAATGGCATTCCATTGCTCTGTGCTTTAAGGATTATCATTCCTGGCCGCCACGATACAAACATCCTAGATTTGAATAATTCTCTAAGACTTCAGACCATGGACCAGCTGCATAAACAACATTAGGAAATTGTGCTCAACTGAATCAGTGCTTGATTCTAGATGATCATCTCTTCTTTTCACCTTATATCCTTCCTCTACTATTAGTAAGTAAACTTCCTTTTGCCAGATGGATTCTGATTCCATTTTATCTGATTTAGGACTTGAGTTTCTTGAGAATCCATTTGAATTAGACTCAGTCTATATCAAGGAGTGAAACCAGTATTTCCAAGAGGAGATAATATTTCTCTTTCAAAATATAAGATAATATTTCTAATGAAAGACAATTATAAATGTAAGAATTTATTGATAATGGATAACACTTAAACTGAGTCAATATTGCCTCTGATTTAATTTTATTCTAAATATCAACCTTCTTTTCCTTTGGCAAAATATTTTCATTTCACACATAAATTATCAATAAAGGAAACAGATACATTATCTTACTCTTTTCCTTCCTACTCTGGCAATTTCTCAGAAAAAAAAAACCTGGAAAAGGAAATTGTTATAAAAATAATTCAATTCAATTTTATACATATTTAAGGCTACTTCTATGTCTAAGTCATTAGACTTGGTTCCAGGATGGAAAATGTAAAATGATACAATTGCCCCATAAAAGCTTCAATCAGGTCTACAGGTAGTATGGCAATGAACTTTAAGTGCTAGCACCTGGGTTAAAATCTCGACTGTGCTGCCTCACTTTCTTCATCATTATAATTAGGACTTGGACTTGATAGTCTCAGGTCTCTTTTAGCTTTGAATCTGTGATCTTCTAATTTATCAACATAGGAAACTAACTGTAAAGAATCACCTCAAACAATGCACATCATCCCCACCCTACAACTAAGAACCCAGGTATTCCTAGCACAAATCTTGCCCCAGATACTTTACTAACTGTGTGTATCCAGACAACTCACTTAACCTTGTTCGCCTCAGTTCCTCATTTGTAAAATGAACTGGAGAAGGAAATGACAAACTACTTCAGTGCAAGAAAACCCTCAAATGGAGTCACAAAGAGTCAGACACAACTTGAACAATGGAAAAATCACATTCCTAACACGAAGACCAGTTTTTCAATCTTTATAACAGTTTGATATTCCCTGTGTATCCTTTCATAAGACAACAATAACAAAAGTCTATGTTGCCAAAAACTCAAGTCAAAACAAAAATCTTCTATCAGGCATGTTTCTTTGAACCACTGCAATGAGATAAAATACTCAAAATCACTTTGAACTTTGGTTCTTTTGATGTTCTTTTAATTGTTATAAATTGGTACCTTAGAGCAGTTAGCATGGCCTTCCTGGCATTTTGAAGTGCTTTTTATATTATTTCTATCTCACCATGTTCTGAAAATTACTATTTAGTTAATGAGAAGGTAAGTTTGCTTTTTTTGATGTACCATGTTTTAGAAAAGTGAGATTAAATTGGAAAAAAAGAAAAAGAAAACAAATGACTAATCTTTCAGTATTGCATTGGAAGAGGTTTTGACGTGTGACTGCACTGTCAAGCAATCTATCCAAGGATTCATGTGAGCATGCACAGAAGAGCAGTCTGTGTTAGTTACTGGGGATGTGGTGTTACTCACTTTTATTTCATTAACTCATTTGATGGGGACTTGTAGAGTTTTATTGCAACCAAATCAAGTAGTTTCACGTACAAATTATGAGAAAAGCGAATATACTTTTTCTGTAAAATGACTTCTTTAGTCCATTCTTCAAGATGTTTCCTAGAATAATGTATGTCTATCTTGGGATTTTAGTTTTACCATAACCACTTCATCAGCCATCATGTAAAGGATGCGTGACCAGACTATAAAGGGAGATATTACAAAAGTAGCCTGAGATTTGAGGGATCAAAAGAGGCCCTATGGAGCAGAAAAAAGAATGGAAAAGTCAAACCAACCTAGGGCAAACCAATTCACATTTTGGGCTGCAAGATTCTGATTTGTAGAAAAGAAAGAGTTAAGTGTTTCTCATCTATTGAATGACACATTTTCATACTGTGAAACATGCTATCAAATGTTCTTTTTTCTAAGTTACATTTTATTGATTTAATTTTTAGAGCACTGTCATTTCTCCCACACCCTCAAATGAAGCCCTTGTTTGAAACAAAGGAAAAAAGTTCAATATCTTAAAAAGTATACAATAGTCTATCATATTAGCCTTTGATCTCTGTCATAGAAGAAGAATTTTTCATTACTTCTTTTCCTGGATCTTCAATTGTATTTCCATTAGTTTAGAGTTCAATTTCTTTTTAATGTTCTATTTTTTATATTGTACTTTACATTATATTGTACAAATTGTATATTGTATTCTCTTAGTTTTATTGACTTTGTTCTGTAACAATTCATTAAAAAAAACCTTCTTCCCATTTCTCTACTTCCTCATTTTTGTTATTTACATCCCCATCATTCTCTTCTCCTTTATCCTCCTTTTAGTCCTCCTTCTCCTCTTCCTCCTCTTCCTCTCCTACCCCTCATCCCCCCACCTAACATTTATATAGTTATCTATTATGTGCCAAAGCACCGAGCAAAGTGTTTTACAAATATTATCTCAATTTACTTCCCATAACAACCCTAGGAGGTAGATGCTATTATTAACATCATATTGCAGGTTAGAAATTAAGGTAAAAATAAGTGGGATTTCAACTCATGTCTTCTTGACAGTAAGCCTGGTGGGAATATAACATCAATATGTTATTTTTTTTCCAGGATTTTTCCAATCAATGGACACTACTTTGCTATTAGTTCCTTGATACTACAAGGAGTGTAGTTATGAATATTTTAGTATATTTTGGAGAAAAGTCCTTATTTCTTAAAGATGTAAGCATTCAATTCCCCAATTCTTTTTCCTTCAGGCATTTTTATAATTTTCCTCCACTCTCTTTTATCTTCTTTTCTATTTGTCTCTCTGGAATGCTTTCTAAACTGTTATCTACATGCAATACTATATGATGACTGAATCATGATTTTTTTTAAAGGATGGAACAAAACATAATACCAAATGAAATTGTCATCAAAATCCCAAATGATTTCAACAGTTGTCAGGCTAAAGAAACATTCATGTGTTACCTCATTTACAGAATCTGGGCAGTTGCACTATGAGAACAGAAAGAGTATAGATGATGCCAAAAGCCCTAATGAAGACATGGTACTTTCTCTAGTACTGATGCTGCCTATAAGCAATAAGATAGACAGTCTAGGATCCTGGATAAGTTATGGTTCCCCAAACTGGTCCTTTATTACAGACATACATTTGTTGATGGGAGGAAGATAAAGGATCCGCATGAAATGTTTTTATAGACTCAGGACTGAGCAGTGAAGTTTGGAGGAGTCCAATTATCTGTGTGATTTTCCCTATGTTTCTATTTTTGTATTCTATTTTGTATGTGCCTAAGTAAAAATGTGCATTGTTGTGTACTAAATGCTACTTAAAATAGCAATACTTTGAAGAGCTAGAAAGGGATGAATTTATTGTTATAAGATCAGGGATAGATAACTATTTCCTCAACAGCTTTTTCTATGTATGTAACTTGTCCCTCTCTAAGAGGGTATGAGCTGCTTGCAGTCAATGATTTCAGGATCCTGACACTATGGTACAGTATCTAATTAATTTTAGCCATTGACACTGTAGATTGAGTTTGACAACAGCAGAGTTGGAAAACTCTAATATCTCTTAGTTCTAGTATTTTAAGACTCATTTGAGATACTTCATTGTTTGAAATAATATATTCCAGGAAAAGAAGAGGAAAAAAAAGAAATAAATATATTTCTAAAATGGAGGTATTTGGGCTCCATTACTGGCAGAAGAAGATTATCAGGAGCCAGTATCAAAGACTGTGTTGAGGTATAAGAATATAGCAGAAAGGGATGCAAAACGTAAAAACTGGCTACAAGTGTTCCAAGAGTGATTCTCTTCAAAGGCTAAACTCTTATACCCATACTTTTATGGAATTTATTTTTTCTTGTTAGTTTTGCGTTATCAATTATTCTCACTCCCATATGAATCTTCAACCTTTCTTTTGTACTGCCTATTTTCCATTAACCTACAAACATGTGTTTGCATGTGTTTCCCTTCCTTCCCCCTTTAAACTTACAATGCTATTAAATTGTAAACTTTTTGAGAGGTCTGTACTCTCTATCTTTGGGTTCCCATTAGCTACCACTGTTCTGTCTATCCATAGTAGGTTATAAGTGAATGTTTGTGGGATTGAATGACTTTGGGCAAGGTATTTGACATTTCTGGGCTCCATTTTTCAGTAAGGACATAATGATTTTTGCCTCCTGGCTATCTCACTGGGAGATGTCATTGAATCAATATGAGAAGCACATTTATCTCTTCACAGGGTAAATTTAAATTATGTTTTGTACTGAAAAGAACACTGTCTAGAAAGTAAGGAAAATTGGGCTTTGGTCTCTGCCTTGATTTTAACCTATACAGACTATGTCATACAATGTCTGCAAAATGAAGGGATTGGATCAGACGATTTTTAAGGTTCCTTACCTTTCTGATATTACATATTCTTTAAATTCATTACTATTGGTATTAAGGAATATATACTGAGATAATAATCAAGCTTTTGTATCCCATAACCATTTATATGTTGCTCCTTCTACTCCCCAACCTGAACTGCCTGTTTGTACATACATACATACACAGACTCCTCTTATCCCCCCACCTCTTCCCACTGACAATACAGCAGCTCAGAACATAAAAATGCTAGCATGGCATGGCTATCACCTCCACACAGCTGTTTGTACTTGAAGTTCTGTACTGATGGTTCCTGAGGCTGCTTATGAACTTTTCCACAATCAGCCATTTGAGGAATACTGATGTAGACCACTGACACAGGTACAGTGAGAAATCACTGCAGCTAAATCTCTTTCAAGCAGAAATAGTCAGCCTGCACCAGCTTAGGTTGTTCAATAAAACATGAAGCTCCATAAAGTCAGAATTTAATGAAATCAATTGAGAACTTCTAGATGGCCCAGGTCTGTAATGAAAACTGAATATGCTTCAAGGAAATGGTCTTCCTAGGAGAATTCATCCAAAAATCTAGCCATAAAACAATGGAAATATATCTAAATATTATGTTAAACTTACTACCCGATTCACTGCTCCATGCCAATGTTGAAATATCCTACTACCTTCTGAGCTTTTAGTGAAGTTGTCCCAAATGAGACTCTTCTAACCACTGATCCCTGGGCATATTTAGACCATTGGTACCTGTGTACCCATTTCCCTTACTGACTTTGCTCTCACTGCCATTTAGGGAACTCAGGATAGGAGGTAATTGCTTAGGATTTAGGGGAAAGAATAGAAGGAAAAAAAGCAGGGATAAACTCCAAAAGGAAAGCTTAAATTGTATCATAGGCATTCTCATTGTGTGACTTGGTAATCTCTATGGGACTTTGAGGCCCTTTTGGGGGGTCTCTGAGGTCAAGACTTTTCAAAATAATATCACATCTTAATTTATAATATTGTATAACCTATATTTAAAAATTGCTTTGAGGTCCTCTATTATTTTTTAAAGTTTAAAGATGCTCCGGGATAAAAAAGTTTCAGAACCACTAGTATAGTAAAAGAAAATTGTGGGTTTGGGCTCAGGGAATCCTTGTTTCAAAACCCACCTCTGATACTAACTGTGTGACTGGCAAGCCATTTAACCTCCTTGAAAGTCAGTTTCCTCATCTATAAAATGACAGGATTAACATGGAGAGCTTTGAGGTCTCTTCCAGTTCTAAATATATGATGCTTGAGTAGGAGAAACTGTTGATCAATGGAAATTACCTACAAATATTCAAGAGTTGATATCAACTTCAAACAGCATTTAGAACTGGTCTAATAAACATACATTGAGCTAATGGACCTAAAATTAGGCCTCAACCGAGTATGAAAGGTATTTCTGCTAAAATAATAATTCACATTCAAATGCTACTTAAAAAACCAACAAAAAAACCACCCCAAACTCTTTTCTTACAATAATCCTCTGAGACATAATACAAACATTATCACCTCTTTTTTTTTTTTTTTTTTTTTTTACAGAAGTGGGAACTGAGGTAGCATATTGCTGTTTGAGATTTAAACTTGTTTTTCCTGATTTCATGTCTAGCATTCTTTCTAATATGCCAATTTTGGAAAAAGCATGATTTATCCATTTAGATGTAAATAAAAATTGTATTTGATGCTATGTAAAGTCTCATCACCCAAAGAAGACATTGGAAACAAAGCAAAACATTTTTTTTTAAAGCACACCTTTGTCCTGAACCACTGGCAACTATTCTCAAAAGAATCATCCTCTGAGAACTAATACCTTCAGTGACTACCACAACACCACCTTCATTGTACTGATTATACTTTGATAGTTTACAAAACAGCCAAATAAATTATATATACTCAATTTTTTTTTCATATCCAGATTTAGAAAAAGGAGTTTAAAAAAGGTATGGTATTCTGTTTTTAAACTTCTCAGCAACTACTCAATCATAAAAATGAATTCTTTGGTAAGGAAATGTTGGCTCAGTAGTCTTCTGAGTCAAAAGGAAAGTTCTTATTTGAATGAAAATTAACCAAAATATCAGAATGATAAGTACAACCTAACCTATATAATTGATTTAATCTGCTACGTCAAATATGGTAAAATACAACACTTTGGAGGCACTGGGATACTATTATGTAATACTATAGCCCATATTACTTTGTACAAGCAGGAGAATTTGCACAATACTAGAAACGTTAAGACTAGAATAGAAAGTTTCATGTGCCTATAACTCTATCTCTTCTGAACTTCCTGATTTCAGTGAAGGGCACTAACATCCTTTCTATTTCCCAAGTTCACAGCCTTGGCATTATATCTTATCCTACCCATATGTCACCTAATCATTTGTCAACTCTTACTGTTTTTACCTCCATTATATCTCTTTTCTTCTGTTTCCTTCTTCCTGTTCTTATATGATTCTTGATGTTAAACAAGACATTTCCACTTCTGACTTTGGACATTTTCACTGGCTGTCTCCTATTCATAGAATGCTTCTTCCTCACACCTGTCTCCTGGTAAAGTACTCAGCTAAAGTATTATCTTCTATAGGAAACTTTTCTTGATGCCTCTAAATTTTCTGATCTTCTCTCTGCTAATTATTTCCAATTTATTGTGTATATAGTTTATTTCTATATAGCTATTTGCAAATCATCTCCACCATTTTTATGACACCCCTTCTCCCATTTATGGTCCTCAATATCTTTTATCGAGATTATTATTAACAACCTCATAATTTGGTTTATTTCAAGTGTCTCTCCACTTCAGTCTATACTATATATTACTTTCAAGGTGATTTTCTTTAAGCACCAGTGTGACCATTCACCTTTTTACTCAGTAAACTCCAGTGGCTTTCTATTGCCTCTAGAATGAAACATATGCCTTTTGCTTTTGCCTATTGAACATTACTCTATTTTACTGACACTGAAATCCTGTCAATGTGACCATCTCTCAACTCCATATGC
This sequence comes from Myrmecobius fasciatus, assembly GCA_023553655.1. Taxonomy (NCBI): domain Eukaryota; kingdom Metazoa; phylum Chordata; class Mammalia; order Dasyuromorphia; family Myrmecobiidae; genus Myrmecobius; species Myrmecobius fasciatus. The sequence continues at coordinate 379,751 of JAJPUD010000150.1, read as the reverse complement.
CTTTTTACTGGCTATTTTCTATAATTAGAATGCATTCCCTCTTTCCCTCCAACTAAGAGAGTCTCTCTCTTCTATTAAAGTACAAGTCAGTCAGAATTTTTCTGTATGAAAGCTTTCTTGATCCTTCCTCTCAAGCTCCCTAGCAACTGCCATTTTGTATTTATTAACTTTATATTCATGCTGTATATATTTGAATGTTATTGCTTTTTGCTTCTCTGCTTCCAAATTGCTGTTAATTTCCATGGTTTTCCATTTCTAATAAATTATTCTCTTTTTGTTTCAAAATTTGTCACTGTGGATTCAAGTTTTCCTATTTTGCCAATTATTTCTTCTGTGCGGTGAATAAATTCTATTTCTCTTTTAAACTATTCAAGAATATCTTGCTATGGTTCCATGCTTTCTTGGGAATCTACAGGGTATTCTAACTCATTAGATATTGATTCATTTTCTTTTGTATTGCAATATTCATTTATGAATGCCTAGAGTCTTCTCTGATTTGGAGGCTATATACTTTTCTGTTATTAATATCTGCCCTGCTGTTCTATCTGTTAACATTCAAGGTTTTTAATTGAGTTTTCTTCCTCCTGAGATCTTTAATAATATTAGTCTTTTCCCTTTATTTTCTGCTCTTGTTCACTTTCTGACTCCCTCCCCTTTGCTGAAAGCTTCTTTTGGGACTGGATTTCAAAGACGTCTCAGCCTCTTTCTAAGCTGGGCAATTCGTAATTCAACACCCTAGATCTCTTCCTCAAGTGACTTTTAAGAGAATGGAACTCTCCCCAGCTGTATACTAGCTCCTTTCCTCAGATTTAACTTCTTTTTCTCATCTTCATCACACCTCCATACACACTCATGCTCATACTTTCCCACACATTTCCCTTTGTTTTTCAGTTCTTTGAGTATTATTCATCACAGAGCATGGGCAGCTGCTGGCAGACTGAGGATATTTTTGCTTTTTGTATTTTTCCATGGCATTGGGAGTTTGGAGGATAAAGTTGAATTCTGTTGCAAGCCTATGGATCACCTTATATAGCTCTGCTTCTAGAGCAAGAGTGATTGGGAATGTGGGGAGGTACTGATTGAGTGCTTTGACAGGTAAGGGATTAGTAGCTTTATTATCATTTCATCAGATTTCTATCTCTTTTGATTTCTTGGTGCCTTATTCCATGGAGACTGCTAAAATTCTTTTATCTTTTGTGTATAATTGCTAATTTTGATACATTAAGAGGCTCAAGGGAAAAAAGTGTGTGTGTGTGTGTGTGTGTGTGTGTGTGTAGGTGTGCACAAAACTTATTTTCTCCCTCATTAGTATGTAATCTCATTGTGAGCAAGGATTGCATAAATTATTTTTTTATATTTGGTGTAGTAAATAGAGCTTTCAGGAGTGGGGAAGACCTGAGTTCAATCTACTTTCAGACATTTGCTAGCTGTGTGATACTGGATCAGTCATGTTATTTTTAAAAACAGTATCAAAAGTCCATGAGAAGTGTGTTACAAATGAACTTATTACAAGAGAAAGGCACATGCATTCGGGAATTTCCTAATACCAAGGAATCCAGCAGTGCAGGGAAAGCCTTAATCTTTCTTTTACAAGGAAAATGGGAAGTCATAGGGGAGGAGAAATCAATTAATCCCCTCTCAAAAGAGAAGAAAAACAATGAATAAGTAAAAGGGCAAAAGCAACATACTTTTCCCTTGACAACTGCTAGACTATGAAGATACATTGGTCTGCTTATCTGCAAGGGTCCCAACTACAGAAATTCTTTCTTAATCTGACTAGTGTCTGTCTTGATTTCTGAAGACATGGAGAGTACATTTTGGGAGAAAAATGGTAAATTGTGTCAGCTCAGCAGGGGCTTCATCCTTGACACTCTCAGGACCTGTGCATACTGCAGGTCCATTGTTTCTGGAAAATATGATAACTTAAAAAGACAAATTCATGGGGCCCATTAATAGTCATTTAACCACTGTTTGCCTCAGTTTCCCCATCTGGAGAATGGAAACAACAGCATCTACTTCCCTGGGTTGCTGTAAGAATCAAAGGAGATAATAATTGTGAAGCATTTAATTCAGTGCCTAACACATAGTGCTAGCTATTATTGTATTATCTGCACTTAGCATAATAACCAGCATATAAAATAAATAATAGTTGATTGTTGATTGACTGAAGATGTAATACTACCTTCTATATGAAGCCTTTTCTGATTGCTTCATCTGGCAGTGCTCCCTCTCTGAACCTATCTTGTATTCCTTTGTATGAATGAATATCTCCCTCTTGTCTTTCTTGCTGGAATGTAAATTTCTTTCTGGCAGAGAGAGGCTCATTTATTGTATTTATAATTCCAACTCCTAGCATATAAGTAGGAAATAAAATAAATACTTTTTGATTGGTTTTATATTACCGTCATAATATTGAATTGATCAGAGATCAGAAACACTCTTAATCAACATCCCCTTACAATAATAGCAATAGAAAACAAGGAAAATAATATCTTACTTTGAATATATAAAGAAAGAACTTAAAATTTTTCAATTTAAAAGACTGTCACATTTTTACTATGGTTTTAAAAACAAAAAACCTATATGGAGAACAGAGAAATAACTCAAATGAATTTAACTGAATCTTCTTTTTTTTTTCTAAACCAGACCTTTTCACAGATATAAGAAACTGTGAGGAAATTTCTTCTGCCTAATAATACATGTAAATACCAACTCATAATTTATAATCTTAGAATGTCCTGGCCGGGGCATTGGGAGATTAAGTGACTTACTTAGGATCACCTGGTCAATATGTGTCACAGATAGGACTTGACTCCAGACAGGTACTGGTTTTTCAGAAGTCACTCTCTCTTTCAAATGATGCATGAAGAAACAAGTACAAACATAAAAATATCTTGCCTTGCTTACTATGCCATGGGGCAAGTGAGAAAGCTTCCATTATTAATTCTCAAGCTCAAAATCATAGAATGATGAGGCTGCAGGGTCAAAAGAGGCCATGTGTTCCATCTCCCTAAGCTTTAAAACCTCATTTATTGCAAAAGCTCCAAAGGCAGGGATAACTTTATTCTATGTTATTTTCAAATAGAACAAGAAAACCTGATATTGATTTGTTTCCATCAGAGAGAAATCAGATTTGATAATCTTCCCAAGGATTTCAAAATGTTACCAATAAAATCTCTGTATATTTGGCAGAAAATTCTGAGGTTTGATAGTTTTAGGTTGGGGAGGAAGAGGAAACCTTGTTTTCCCTATAGGGAAGAAATAAGATATAGCATGATGTTGAACATACAAAAGTCAAAGTCATTATTCAACATTTGGTCCTATGTCTATTCATTTTTCTTTTTTAGTTATAAGCAATAATAGAACTGCCAATATCAAAACTAAGATGGGTCTATTCTGGGAATCATTTATATTATAAGTAAAAGTCTAATTAAATAATGACTTCATTTCACCAGGATCCCATGATAAGAATCAATAGTCAAGGCACTTGTCTTGCATTAATTTGCCCTTGTCCTCACTAAATCTTGTCACAGTCACACTTTCTTGACACCCTGAATTAACCTTGACTATAACCTTAGCTCTAAAATAGAAGCCAGAAATATCTCTCAGATAAAGCTTTGTTTCTCCAATGACTTTAATAGTTATCCTACAAAACATATTATGTTAAAATAAAAAAAATCATCTTTGTATTGAAAAACTATCATTCTGATTTCTCCTACAGAAATAGCCTTCATTGAATGATAAAATAAGCAGTCTTACTATTTTATTGAAAATCAATGTGCTTTTCCTTTATACATAATACTATTAATGTAGAAGATTCTAATTCAATCAATAATAAATATGTGGGAAAGCAATGTGTAGAATAATGGATAGGCTGGCCTTGGACTCAGCACTTTACCAGGGTTCAAGCCTTCCTTCTGATTATGGAACTGAGACTTACTCTGGGTAAGTCATTTAATCTCTTTCCAGGCAACTCTCAAAGATTACAAGGTACTTATAATTCAGGAATTATATAACAGGAGCTGCTTATACTAATGATTTCACATTTCAACTTTACTTCTCATTTCTTCCCTATTTCCACTCAATATGTTTTATGAAAAAGATACGTATCACTCATTAAAGATAGATAAATACATAATATTAAATTTACTTTCTCGATACTAGATATTCTATATGGCTGAATATAATTCATCCTTACCTATACCTCTAAATTTCTTGACATAGAATTAATTTTTTTTAAACATTTGACATTGTGTTGATTTATATTTTTCTCACAATGCCTTAAAACTTACAGATTTTGGTTTTTAAGGTGAAGTGCTATCTAGTTTCTATCTTTTATTTATGAAATGAGTTTTATTTTGAACCCAAACCTAACATTTTATTTAATCCTAGAAGAATTTTCTTTATATTCAGTTTGAACTAATGTTTTGGCCTGTCAAAATTATTTTTTCATCTTTACTTTTCTGCATCCAAAATGTTAGCTATTCCCCATGAAAATTTGATAAACATGACATCTACGACTTTAACATCCAATTACTGACAAAGATGTTAAAAACATAAAGCCAAAAAAAATCTCCAGGACACTGTATCAGAGATATCCTTCCAAATTCACATCAAATCACTCATATCTACTCATTTGTTGTTCCATTGTTTCAATCATGTTTGACTCTCTGTGACCACATTTGGGGTTTTCTTGGCAAAGATACTGGAGTGGTTACATTTCTTTTTCCGGTTAATTTTTACAGATAAGGAACTGAGGAAAACAGGGTTAAGTGATTTGCCCAGGTTCAAACAGCTAGTAAGTGTCTGAACCCATTTTTGAACTCAGAAAAATGAGCTTTCCTGACTCAGGAAGATGAATCTAGCAACAATATCCACTGCACCAACTAGTGTAAGCGCTCATTAGGTCCAACTTTTCAACAAATTCCAAATCTGTCTATTATTTGCCTAATATATCTTCCAAACTTTTCTACATTAATAAAGCAAGAAAAACTTTCTATTTTAAGTTTCAGCTTTTTTCTTTTTTGATCTCATTTTCCCCAATGTAGTTTTTAAATAAACCCCACATTTTAGTTGTTAGTTTTCTTGGAAACTATCAGATCATTCTGGCCCTTAATTATCTTGACGCTATACTTATAGAATTCTATCATATTTTCATACTAACCCTAAGGTTCTTCCCTCCTCCCCCAGATTCATTTATTTATTTAGAATGTTTTGGACTAGGTGAAAGAGGAGATCCTTTGTCTCAATTGCTACCTGGCCTTCATCATGGAATGGGTATAGTCTCAGTCAAACTAAGACCTGTTGAAGACCTTAGCATAAAAAGGCCAAGGTCTTTCATTTTATCTAGGGTCATCTCCAGTCATCCTAGTCTATACCTGGCTACTGGACCCAGATGGTTCTGGAGGGGAAAGTGAGGCCTGTGACCTTGCCCAGCCCTCCCTCCCTTAAATCCAATTTACTTGCATGCAGTAACATCATCTCCCTGATGTCATGGTCCTCTTCGAGAAGGAAGTACAAATAATAAAAACCATTACATTCACTTGCTAAAATCTTTTGTACCTTTATATCCCCATTAATTACTGCTGACAAGTCCCCATTTTCCTCCTCAGAACTACTTCTCTTAGCATTTTTATAATTTCTTTCTTGGAAGCATATTATCCTCCTGGGCTAACTTTCTCAATAGAATTTTAGGTCATAGGATTCCTTTCTTAGCCATTTTCTAAATTCTTTGAAATTAGTCTGCTAGGCAGACTCTGCTCAGCTTCCCTCTTCTTCTCTCTCACAAATTATAAGATGTGGTCACTTCCTCTCAAAGTCCTTATGATCTCCACCCTAACAACTTGTGGTTCCTTATTAGTGAAACTCAAGTCTATAATAATAATTACTTTGAAAATTTAAAGCACTTCCAAGCTTGGCTCTAACCTACTTTTATATTCTAATTAGATATTACTTTTTTTTTCTTGTGGTCCACACTCTGGTCCAGTCAGACTGGGCTTCTTATTATTCCTCATATGACACTCTATCTCTCACTTTTGTGGTATTACCTCAGTTATATCCTTTGGAATATACTCTCTAGTTTCCTCTGTCTCAGAGTCCCTTGTTTACTTTGAAAGCATCACTTTCTACATGAAGATTTTCTTGGTTACCTTAGCTCCTACTATCCACTCCTACCTCAAATCATTTGCATATGCTTAACTATATAGATTTTGCCATTCCCATCTAGACTAATAATTTTCTTGTGGGTAGTGATTCTTTTACTTTTGTCTTTGTGTGTCCGGCATCTAGAGCACTTAGTGTCTATAAAGAGTAAGTCCTTAAATACTTTTGATTAATGGACAAATAGCATGAAATATGCTACAATTATCCTTTTCATTGCATTTGAAATGAAAGCATCCCCATAATATAGATCAAAAAGTTTTTTACAACACTGAGAGATATTAAAATTTCTTCACATTTAAGGGGGTTGAAACACACTATAATGTCTGAAGATGAAGATTCTCATCCAAAACTGGTCATAAGACAATTAGAGTGAGGCAGTGGAAAAAATACTGAATTTGGAGGCAGCAGATATGAATTTAATCTTGGCTTTACTCTATTTTATCCTGGGCAAATTATTTCATCTCTATGATGTATATAAGGTGCTCTAGGAGTAGTACTGCTTGTGTATGGGCCCACAAAGCCCTTTTAGGGCTTCCTATACACTTTTGGTGTCCATCTGATTTATGGAACTCTCACCTGTCACTCCAAGAAGTTGTAGCATGAACAGCAGCCATAGACCAGTAAACTGTCTCAGGAAACAGGCTAAACCAGCCTGAGGTTAACCAACAGACCTCAAACCTATCAGCAAGTTAGGGGATTTCTACACCAAGCATATAAAGACTTTCTCTGGTGGAAAAGGCAGATGAGAACAAATTGATCCAAGGGCTATGAAGGCGGTTGAAAGCAGGCACAATGCAACACTTAGAGCTTGGTCAGGCAATGAATCCTGAGCCATCACTAGTCATCTTGACTTTTGTCTTGCCACTAGATTTCAATGACTCAGGAAAAGAGAGTGAGATTGACAACTTTGGGCAACTCTAAAATCCAGTGAGTCAAGACATCACCCATGATACCATTCTTCAGAAATGAAGGACAAACGACTTCATCTTTCTGGGTCTCAGTTTTTTCATCTGTTTAAATAAGTGATATCTAAAGCCTTTTCCACTTCTAAGAGAAATGTGTCATGGGTTGTATTACTTCACTGACCATGCCTAGCTTCCTTTGTTCATTCTGATGTACTAAACAAATGGATTCTTGGAGGAGTTTCACTTGGCAAAGTTTTAGGAAAAACATTAGTATGCACCCATAACTATTCACTTTTTATCCCTTCTGAAATGGAGAGAAATTTCTAGAGAGCTACTTCTTTTTATATTGATAAACACAACCATGGATGCATTCCTAAAACAATAACTATCCTTGCATGTTTGAATATGAATCTACCATTAAGGTTTCTAAGTGCGTTATGAAGTAAAATTAAAAGAACAGTAGGATTTCTAACCCAGTAGATGCAAACTATTTAAGTAAACAAATTCTTAATTGTCACTAACAATTTATTAGTCATTTAATTTAAGTTGGGGGAATGGAAAAAAAGGAGGGAAAGGCATTGATTAAAGTACAACCGGGAAACTAAACTAAATGCTAACGATGTTTGAAAGATAGTGTTAGATCACTATGGGTTTGCAATATCAAACAAATCTGACCTTTCCTCCTTTCTTTGTCTTGAATAAAGTAGAAGAAAACTCTCCAGAAAATATACTACATATCCCTGAGTGAAATGCCTTCTAAATATATGACAAGGAAAAATCAATTCTGTTGTGTTCAATTCAATATTTATTAAAAATAGCTTCTACATACAGTAAATGTTTATTAGTTGAAGAACAAATATTAAGCTTGCTTGTTATTTTTGCAAAGCTTTAATTTCATTATTTTCTCCAAAGCCCATGGCTTTAGTTTTATGAAATGTAATATTTGATCTGAGTCATTTAGTAATGACCTCCAGAGTTCTTAATAATATTTGTGGAAGTTGCTCATTTTAACAAGACTTTCATTGAGATTCTCATGCATAGTGACCACTTCAGGTTTACTGAAAAGAAACAAAAATAAATCATGATAATATTGATTTTTTTTTTAAACACAAGTCAGGTTTTCCAAATATAATGCATATGTACTTTCCCTCATAGATTTTCTTTTTAAATTTAGACTCAGTTCATAATTAATAAATACTACTCCATCCCTACATAAAATAAAAAGCCCATATTTTCCCTGTGGTCTCAAGTGATATTCTCTTGGCTGGCACAGCTATGCTCTTAAAGGTGTGACCTGATTCACACCCAGGAAATTTTCACAAGTCATAATGTTTTTCCACAAACAGTGCTTCTTTTTTCTCACTAATCTGAAAATACTAAGTTCCTCCTCTCCCCAACACACATGTGAAGAGAAATCCCATTAGAGACATCTGTTGTGAAAAGAAGCAGTCTGAATTGTGACAATATTCTTATGGTAGAATTAAAAAAAAATCTTCAAGTAGTAGAATGTAAAATTTTTCTCTATGTGCGCTAAAATTTACTAACTACATAGATCAGTCATCTTTAATACTAAGACTATAATTAAGTAAAATTTTTGAAAAGTGTTGTGAAAAAGATGGAATACATTTCCATGACATCCATTTCAACAAATATCTGTTAACTATTATGTGCAAAGAAGTGGACAAAGAAATGTGTGTTTCAAAACTACTTTATTTTACTTCCTTCTCTCATGTGTTTGTCTTCATAGAGCCAAAATTAGGATTTATCTATTAATCTCATCTGTTAATCTATTAAAAGTTGGGAATCTCTATTAACAGTCAAATGGGAAACTTTTAGTTAATTTGATAAAGGCTGATTTAACAAGAATGAACATTTAAAAATAAAAAATGTAAGCAAAATAACTAATGTGATTCATTTAATCTGTCCTCTCTGTCAATTAGAATTGTCTGTGGCCTCCAGGCTTGATTTCCCTGATCATGGAAGGAAAGAAAGAAATATTCTAGGCATTGTGCTAAAGAGGTTTACAGATAGTATTTCATTTAATTTTAACAACAACCCTGGGAGTTCGTGCTATTATGATCCCCACTTTACAAGCTAAGGAAACCACAGCAGACACAGGTTAAATGGCTTGTCCAGGATCACACAGTTAAGAATCTGAGGCCTAATACGGATATAGCAGCCTCTACTATTCATAATACAAAATGTACCAGGCTTTGTGATGATAAAAAGATGAAAACACTTTTTGTCCTCAAAGAGCTTATATTTCATTGAGATAAACAAAATGTACACATTAGAAACTATGAAACACATACAAAATAATTTGAAGAGATAGCAGGTTTAAAAGGACGTTCCTAAAACATTGATGGCTTCTATGAGCCAGAGGTAAGGAATATTTCTAGGCAGGGCTTCTTAAACTTTTTCTATGTGACTCTTTTTTCCTGAAAAATTTTTGTGACCTTGGATATATAGATATATAAAATATGTATACAAATCAAACATTTTCTCATAATAAATTATAATTTCATGATGCCCTCATTCAGTTACAAGACTCCATATGGAGTTGTGAACCACAGTTTATGAAGCTGAACCTTTAGGTTTAGGGGAAAGCCCAGAAATGGGAAAATAACATTGAACAACATGTAGACAAGTCTGACACTTATTTAGAGTGAATAGAGAGTAATGCAGCATAAGTGGGAAAGGAAAGTTGGTGCTAATCTGTGAAGGGCTCTAAAAACAAAACAAAGACTTTTGTATTTAACAGAGACAAGCCTTTTTCAAGGAAAAGCAGAAAAACAAGCAGGATAACAAGTATAGAAAAAATCACAAAGAGGGCAAAGATGCTGCAGTGGTTGGCCATTTCCTTTTCTAGCTCATTTTACAAATGCTGCAGTGCTTGGCCAATTCCTTTTCTAGCTCATTTTACAAATGCTGCAGTGCTTGGCCATTTCCTTTTCTAGCTCATTTTACAAATGGCAGAACTGGGACAGACAGGGTTAAATGACTTGCCTGGTGTGACACAGCTAGTAAATCTCTGAACTTTTACTAAGAAAGATAAGTCTTCCTGACTTTAGCCTTGGCACTCTATTACTAGTTAGTTAGTACCACCTAACTGTCCTAGGGAAGAAACAAAAGGGAATATGTTAAGGCAATAGCCTTACTTACTGTTTCTGTTTAACTTTGTAATATTTGTCATCAATGGACCTAGACTTTTATAGCATGCTGTTTGGAGATTAGTTAGGTCATCCTGAGGTTGTGTGTTTATAATTCTAGTAGCAATAACTAAATCATGACTTTTAGAATAATTTAGGACCAATAGGTAGAATTTTTCCAGAAGTAGTGGTGATTTCTCTGAAATAAAACACTCTTTACTTCCAATACTTATCTAGCAAATATCTTTAGTCAAGCAAGACGAATTCATTCATTTGCTGTATGCACACATGTGTGTATAATTTTGTACCCTAAAACTACTGCCTCTCTGTCAGAAAGTAAATATTTTATATCATCAGTCTTCTAGTATTATAGAAGGTTATCATATCATAGTTATTGGAATTTTCAAAGCTGATTGGTTGTATATTATTTTTGGCAAATTGTTCTGGTTCTGCTCATTTTATTTCATCACTGTTAAAAAAACAAAATTATTCATTTTTATAGTATTGATGTCATAGTGTAAATTGTTTTAGCTCTACTTACTTCTCTCTTAATCAATTCATATGTTTTCCTACATCTTTGCAATTATTTATTTCCTTATAGCTTGCATCATAGCAGATCATAGCATATTTATATATCATAATTAATTAAGCCATTTTTTTATTGATGGACACCCTTTTCCAAGTTTTTAAGCACCAGAAAAAAAGAGTTACTATAAACATATATATTTTTTACATATAGGAAAGTTACATATAGGAAATTTTCTTATTTTTGATTTTTTGGGGCTATATTCTTAGATAGTGGTATAGTTGCGTCAAAAGGCAAGCACTATTTACTAACTTTTTGTGTATAATTCAAAATTTTATTCTAAAATGGTTAAGGCTATAAACAGATTCACCATCAATATGCTCCTCCAACATCTATAATTTTCCTTTTTTGTCACCTTTGCCAGTTTGATGGCTGTGATTTGAAATCTCAGAATTGCTTTAATTTGCAATTCTCTAATAGTTATTTGGAGTGTTTTTTTTTTTTTAAATGACTATAGGTATACTGGGTTTCTTCTCTTGAAAACTGCCTGTTTATATTCTTATATCATTTGTTAATTGGGAACTGTCTCTTATTCATATAAATTTGATTCTGTTTTTTATGTATATCTTTGGAATCAGGCCTTTATTATGAAAAATTTCCCGCTAAACCATTTCCCCCAGCTATTTCTCTTTTAATCTTAACTTTACTGGATTTTTTTTTGGGTGCAAAACAATTTAATTTTATATATTTAAATTTAGGGATCTGTCTTCTTTTTTTGATCATGAATGTATTTTTCTTTCCATAGATCTGATGGCAGTAATTCTCAAAATTAAAAAAGTAGAGAGATTCATCAGAACAATTTAAGTGTACACTAACTTCTAGTACCCTGGTATTCAATAAACGTAAAGACACAGTTTATTGGGAATAGGGATTTACTATGACAAAAATTGCTAGAAACTGCATTATTAGAAAAAATTAGATTCATAGTAAACCCTCTTGTTTTATATTAAAGATAAGCTCCATACAAATATATGACCTAGACTTAAAAGGTTAGAGAATAGATTAAAAAATCATGGAAAATTATTTAATTATATGTAGCATAATTAATTTTGAGAGCTCTGTGGTTTCAGCCACCCCAAAATATTGGATCAACCTCAAAGATTTTCATATAACTAATAAACATTAATTTTTTTTTCTTTGTGAGGCAATTAAGGTTGATTTGCTCAGGGTCACACAGCTAGGAAGTGTTAAATGTCTGAAGTTAAATTTGAACTCAGGTCCCCTTGACTCCAAGGCTGGTACTCTATCCTCTGCACTATGTACCTGTCCCTCCTAATAGACATTTTATAGATGAGGGAGCTGAAGCTTTATCTAAAGCAAACAGCAGAATTAAGATTTCAACACAGATCCTCTGAAAGACCCATTCCTCATATATATAGTCATTATTTTTTATTTTTGTAAACATTCTTTAATTTTAAAAAAAATTTAATTTATAAGATTTTGCTTTCCATTTTTTTTCTCATCCTCCAAAAGGGCAAGCAATCTGATAAAGGTTTTCTATGTTCAGTCATATTAAACATATTCTCACATTATTAATGTTGTAAAAGAAGAATCAAAACAAAAGGGAAAGAAAAAAAAACAACAAAAAGTGAAAATAATATGTGTTGATTTATATTCAGACTCCATAGTTATTTCTCGGGATGTAGATAGCATTTCCATCATAAGTCTTCTGAAATTGTCTTAGTTCACTGCATTGCTGAAAAGAGCTAAGTCTATCAAAGTTGATCATGGCACAATGTTGCTGTTACTAGGTACAATATTCTCCTGTCTCTGCAACCTTGACTGAAGATCAGTTCATGTGGCTAGGATTTTTGAAATCTACTTGCTCATCATTTCTTATAAAACTATACATTCTCATATATTCATTTAAAAGTTAATCCCAGGAAAATTTCATTTCCCCAAAATGTTTCTAGCATGCCTATAGATTGCACACTGCTATTGCTCTTTCCTCAGGCACTCTATACATATCAGGGATGAATTGAAGCTTAATGCTTGACTTATCAAAGCCATGTAAAGACTGTGCCTTTTCCTATTGATTGACCTCCTTTCAGAGTCTTCACTCCCTTCTCCTAACCCTGAGGTTTAGAATGATTATTTTATCTTTGAACGAGCTGATTAATATTTAAATTTACTAAGCTGATGCTACGTTTTATAAAACTAAAGAGCTTATGGCTAAAAGAGAACTTAGAGGTTACTTAATTTATCCCTCTCCTTTTAGAGATGAAGAGGTGTTGTGACTTGCCCCAAGTAGCCCAGGCATTAAAAAATCCAGGCAAAGACCAAATTTAGAGGCTCTGATTTAAAACCCAAATTTAATTTTATTTTATCACATAGCCTTCTTTTAGACTCCCAGTAGCTCCCTAAGTAGAATTAAATCTTTTTTTTAAATCATTGATTCTTTATGATTTTCATATAACATTCACTTCCTTTCCTTCTCCTCTAATGAATGCTCCCTTATAACAAAGCAAAACAGTTAAATAAAAGTAAATGTATTTCAGAAGGTATGCTACATTCCACTTCTGGCATTCCCAAACTGTTTGTTAAGAGAAAAGTACTCTGTGTGTGTGTGTGTGTGTGTGTGTGTGTGTGTGTTTGTGTGTGTGTTTGTATTTTAATCATCCATTCTCTATGAGGAATATCAGCCAATTCAACTAATCTTAGCTTGGGTGACTTATTACTACTTTTATTTACTTTTTTTGTGGTCATTACATATATGATTCTCCTGGTTCTGCTTTTTTTTTTTTTACTCTGTATTAAGTTGCATATTTATCATACCCATGTTCTTTTGAAAGCTTCATATTTGCCACTTCTTAAAGGACAAAAGTTTTTAGTTATATTTGTATACCACAGTTTGGTCACACATTTCCCAAAAGACACTCTTTCACTTTTTATTAAAGCAGTATTTACTTTTTTAAAATTATTTTTAATGTATTGTTATTATTCATTAAATATTTCCCAATTGCATTTTAAAAAATTTTAATAATCATTTAAAATTTTTTTGAATTCCAAGTTCTATCTCTCTTTCATCTCTCTACTATCCTTTGAGAAGGCAAATAACATGATATTAATTATACATGTGAAGTGATGCAAACCATATTTCCATATAAGTCAAGTTGTCAAAAAAAATCAAGAAAAACCAACTGAAAAAACTGTGTTTCAGTCTAGGCACTATTTTCAAAGGTTAACACTTTTTTTTTTTTTTAAGAGGCCTAATGAATATATTCAGTATACTTTCAATACACTAAAAGGACAACATTTAGCTACTCTCACCCTGATGATATATTATGAGAAATATATACATATGTGAAATATATGCATATATATAATTATGCTTTAGCATAATTTAAAATATCCATCTTAGAGAAAGTATAATGTAGTAGATGAGAAAGATCTGAGTTGGTTTAGTTCCCAGTTCAGGCATTTCTCAGCTAGGTGAATTTTTTAAAATCTCCCCATGATTCAATATCCTCATTTGTAAAATAAGGAGGGTTAACTTTATGGTATATTAATTTATGTGTGTATATATGCATACATATATGTGTATATATATATAAAATCTTATGATTAAACTAATTTGACTAAGAAATGGGTCAATTATGCTGTATAAGGAAAGGATAATAGGTAATCATATTGCCACATTGAAGAAAGTCTTTAGCATTTTAGATAGACTCCTACTGGAATGGAGAACTTATGTGAAGTTCTAGGTGGGAGATACAAGGAAATAGAAGGTATGGATGACAATGCAAGTATCATTAGAGAGAGTACTCACATTAACAAGAGGAGGAAAGTCTTACAAATATTCAATATACACAGAAAAATACATAGAAATATTTTTTAGGGTATCATAAAATATATGAAAATTAATACCTTAGAAACATTGGAACTATATGAAAGTGGAAGGGCAAAGGAAATGTCTAGATTAGTACAGAGATAAACAAGAATGATTCCTGGAGCTGGTGAGTTATACATTAGCTTTTACTGATTGATGGCTTATCCAAATTTTCAGAAGAGGGAAAAACAGAAAAAGGCAGTTGTGTCCTGGGAAGTGTAAGAGTTTTCTTGGCTAAGCAGTTCATATTGGGGAATACAAATGTTATATAAATAGCAAATATTTGCTGGATGAAAAGTGAGCTTAATGAGTAAAAAAAAAAAAAAGGCAAGTGTATTAAACAATTGAATTGGAAGACCACATAAATCAGAGGTGTCAAATATGACAGAAGTGTACCCAAACTAGATTAACAAGTAATTGAGAAATATTTAATAAAATAAATAAAAATATAATAACAAATTAAATTACTATGTGTTTTTCTGCTATGTGTCCCACAAAGATCCTTATGCACATTTTAGGGACCTCAGTTTCTATTTGACATCAATGATGTAGAAGAATATATGTGCATTTAAAGAAAATAGCAAACTAATTGCTTCTGAGTGGGAATATGACATTATTAGAGGCTATCTTATGCATTAGGTTTTTTTGGGGTTAAAATGTTGGTGTTTTCTATGCACTAGGCATTTACACTAGAGACATAAAAAAAAGGCAAAAAATATTCTCTGCTCTCGAGGAGGCCACAGTTTAATGGAAGGAAATATGGTAGTATTATCCCAGAATATCACTTATTTAGAAAGAAGTAATTCTACCTAAGAGGCAGCTAGGTAGTGCAGTGAATAGAATATGAGGCCTGGAGTCAAGAAGTCTTATCTTCATAAATTCAGATCTAGCTATGTGAATCACAGTAAGTCCCTTAACCCTGTTTACCTCAGTTTCTTCATCTTTAAAATGACCTGGAAAAGAAAATAGCAAACTATTTCTATATCTTTGCCAAAAAATCCGACAAATGGGGTCATGAAGTCAAATATAACTGAAAAACGATTGAACAATAATGAAAACAATACTATCTAAAGTTAAACTTTTTATCTTTTGTGGATCTGATAATATCTTCACAAATTTTTATTAGAACACAACTCAAAGGTAAAAGAATAGAAAAGAATAAATGTGGTTCATTTCTGCTCTTCAACAGCAGAGTAGGAAAAATAAAATGGGGTTATACATTGTTTAGGCTCCAGAGCATTATAATTCTACAGAAATAGCTTTCAAAGTGACACTTCAACTAGCATTTTTTCCCCTTACACATTGGGAAGAGACACTTATTTTTGCATAAATGATCAAAACAAGAATTTGAAAATGAGAAGACCTCTGGAGATAAAGCCAGTATTTTTTGTGGTTCCATTTTCATTTAGAAATACAATTATTCTTCCTGAAATTAGGTCACCTGTCTTCCTTTGCATATCATTTCATCATAATTTCAATGACTCTGGTAAAATTATAATTACTTGTTAAAGATCAAATAAAATCACACATGTAAAGTGCTTTGCATATTTTAATGAGCAATATAAATGTTAACTATTATTATTTAATAATCTCAATTAGAAAGATACTCAAACACTTCAATAGAACTAATATTTCCTTGAGATGGGCATTCTTTCTAAAGATATAGGCAGGAACTCATCTGTGCCTTCTAATCTTTTTGATTTTTGTATATGTTCTCTAATAAGTCCTCCATAGAGGACCTGCTTAACATGAAGAAAGCCTCATCTAAATCTTTAAACACAATTCTTCAGGGTATCAATCTTTGTGAAAATGGATTGATTTGTGTTAGGGATGTGTATTCCTCCTTGCTATGACTAGCTCACTTTATAATCTTTAAAAATTTTATAATCATACATTATCTGGATGATATCTTTTATGCCCACTAATGGGATTCCCAAGTAAAGGATGGGCACAGATTATTATCTTTTGGGGGCATGATTTTAGGTTGATTATCAGAATGGCTAGCCATTTCACCAGCTATGGATACTATAACAGCACATATCCCCAGAGTTCAACATAGAGGTGTATTTCAGGGGAACTTCAAGATGACTGAAAGAGAGGAAAATAATTCCAGAAGCCAGGAATGGTCAGGTAATCCCTTGCCATGTTCTTTACATGTGTCTCATTATTGTAATTTTAAGCTTGAGCCCACTCTTCCAAAGATCTTTGTGCATGCAAGGGGAGAGTATCACTCACCTCCAGTTGATGGGAATGTTTTTTTGTAATTGCTATCCTCATTACACTTTTGTGAATATCTTTCTGAAAATGTTATTGTCTAATTAACTGGTTGCTAATAGAATGCACAGCAATGTACACATTAGAAATCTAATCCTTCAAGATTACCCTTGTTTATCTGGAAATAGTAATATTCACCCTGTGGGAATCTGGCTCACTATTGGGAACACAAATTATTGAAGCAGTCAGGGGGAAGGGATATCCTGATTATTTATCAAAATATCTTACATCACAGAAAACAAAATATAGCGAATAGCATAAATCCTGGGTGTCAAGAAGATCTGAATTCAAATTCAGTCTTTGACATACAGACTATGATGCTGGACAAGTAACTTAACATAAAAGTGGTCCAGGATACTCTATAAGATAATGAATTACAGAACAATTGATGTTGTGAATTGTTAGTAGGAATTTCTTCACCAGAAGTTCCCTATTCTAATGAAATCAGAGGTCTAAAAAAAAAATCAATACTACACTCCCCACATCAATGCTCACATTTCACATTTTTGAATGCTCACATTTCACATTTTTGATTCCTGTAATGATTTTCATTCTCATCATCTTTAATGATAATGTTATTTGTATTATCTATGCACTATTATTTTATTACCTTGGAAAAACCTGAGTGATAAGAAAAAGTTCCTATATCTTTTTTTTAAACTATGTAAAGCCTACTTCATGCATCAAATAATGCCTAGAATGATGTCAAAATATGTGCAGAAAGACAAATAGCACCTACCTCTCCTCAATAATTAAGTTGCTACATAGTCCTGTGATGATGAACATATTGGATTATCGAAGGAACTGTTGAATCAAAACAGGACAGCAGAGATCAATCAAAGTCAGGGACTCCACAGGAGCCCAGAAACATTTTAAGTTGATCAAGTTCATTCCCAGTATGTTTGAAGGAAACAAGAGTGACTATTAATTATTTTCTTTTTATTTTCTTTTTTAATCATAAAAGCAATTTCCAATGTTCTCAGATTTTCAAATGAGCAACTAAGAATCTCTTTCTTTTCCTTAACAGAAACAACAACAACAAAACTTCTAAAATTTAGTTTTCTCACCAAAAAAGGCTAAAGGAAATGGGTGCACAAGGAGGAAAAAGAATATTTTCCTGCTAGTTCCCAAATGAGCTCTAATCTAGCCAACAGGCAAATTATCATTCTGAAGAAGTGGTAACTGTCTTGGTTTCTCATTACTCATGAAACTACATTCTTTGAGAATTATTTTTCCATTTGGTGAAATAAATCTGTTGCATGCCACACAATGTAGCTTTAACAAAAAAGAATCTGAGTCCTTAAAGGTTATCTAGCTAATCTAAAGTGTACTTGACCAAGAATCTCTAGTACAATATCCCTATGTGATCAGTTTACCTTTACTTTGAATACTTTACCTTTCCTCAAGCAAGCTAAGGTTTTCTGTAGTCACATTAGTTTCCAGGCCATGATTTCAGGTATCATATTTTATCTAAACCTCTGTAACTGAATCTAATCTTTCTTTTTCTTTCCTTTTCTTTTTTTTTTCTTTCTTTCTTTCTTTTTTTTTTTTTGCTAAGGCAATTGTGGTTAAGTGACTTGATCAGGGTCACAAAATTGGGAAGTGTTAAGTGTCTGAGGCCACATTTGAACTCAGGTCCTCCTGGTTTCAGGGCTGGCGCTCTATCCACTGCACCACCTAGCTGCCCCCTAATCTTTCTTTCTTTCTTTTTTCTTTTTTCTTTTTTTTTTTTTTGGCAACATCAATTACTACCCAAAAGTAAAATTTGCAATTGCCACTTAACTTGACACCTGTCTATCTATATTTTGGTATTTTTTTTTAGAACTTTAGTTACTACAGAAACATTCTCTTTTTCTCTCTCCCCACTCCATCTCCTTAGTATTTATGTTGTTGCTACTGCTGCTGCAGTATTGTTTCAGACTGTCTAATTCTTTGTGACTCCATTTTGGGTTTTCTTGGCAACTATACTGGAGTACTTTGCTATTTTCTTTTCCAACTCATTTTACAGAAGAGAACATTGATGTAAAGAGGATTAAGGGACTTTCTCAGGATCATATTGTTAGTAAGTATCTGAGACCAGATCTGAATTCAAGAAGAGGAGTCTTCCTGACTCCAGATCCATTGCTCTATCCCCTGTGTCATCTACACAGAACTAAAATGTTTTTCCCAGTCATTCTATGCCCTGTAGCTTATCTGTAACTATATATGAAAGTTGCATTTGTAATTGGCAACATCTTTTTTTCACCTCATTTCTGTGTCCCTTCCAAAATAAAAAACAATACATTCCCTCCACTTGAGCTGAGGGACAGAAAGCTTAAGAGTATCTTTACTGGAAATATGCTCTAGAGCCCAGCTTCTTAAAGTATGGGTCACAACCCCCTATGAGGTCTGTGAGGTTTGTGAAATTTTGATTTATTATCAGTAATGTATGTCTTTTATTTGTGTGTCTATTTTATAGAACTATATATAGGTCACATACAAATTTCTCAGGAGAAAAGGGGTCACAAGTGGATAAAGTTTAAGAAACTCAGTCCTAGAGAAAAAAGAAATGATAATGATGGATCAAAACTAAGAGGGAGTAGGGGAGGAAGAAATAGAACAAATGGAATATATTTCATTTTCAAATTTTAAAAATGTTAACAAACACAGAAAAGTTCAATTTGGTCTTTTGAGATGTCTCCATATGAAAATCAGCTCAGTTGAGCAAATTTATTGATTCTTTATCATTACCAAATCACTATTCTTCATACATTTGTATTTCTTTTAATGGCATATAGATAACTCTGGGTTCTTGAAAGTTATGCCAGTTAAGTGTAAGCTCTAGAAGATTCTTATCAATGTGGAAAAGATTAAAGTGCTATTCCCTACAAGAGAATACATTTACATTTCAAGGATCAATGAGTGCCAAATCCATAGTTGGCTGACCAATGGTTAAGGATTCTTTGACTATAGTAACCTATAAAAAAAAACAAACACACAAACTAAACAAAAAACATACAAAGTGCCCCTCAATCCTGTGCTTGTGGTGGCAATGTCAATGTTACAAAAAATTATATAGTTTTTACACCACTTATAAAAACATTAATGGAGCTGTTGCTACTCTAAATGTGAAAGCCTTGTCCAATGAAATCATATCATGCTCAACATGTTTGGGACAAATAAAACTAGAAAGTGAAAAGAATATGTATCTAAATGGAAGAAGGGCTTATAGCTCTACCTGAAAGTGACAAATAGAGGATTTGGTAGCTCTGGTTTTCTCATGTATCTAAAGGCAAAAGGAAACAATTTCATGGAGCATTCCACCATTTTCAGTTGTAATGCTTATAATAAGTATTGGTCAAAAAAGATTACCATGAAAATAATGGTATTTATATAATAACATTTCCTGCAAAAGATGAAGTAGTAGAGAAATTCTATGGAGAACTAACAAAATTATACAAATTAATTCAATATATATGTTGATAAGGTTAGGTGATGTAGTAGATAAAGTGACAGTCCTGGAGTGAGGAAAACCTAGTTCAAATTTGACCTCAGACAAGTCACTTAATCCTGTTTGCCTCAGTTTCCTCATCTGTAAAATGATCTGGAGAAGGACATGATACACACTAGTATCTTTGCTATGAAAATCCCAAATGGGCTGACAAATAGATGTAACTGAAACAATTGAACATACATACTTTGATACTTGATGATATCAGTATAAAAGTAAGAATAGGTAATATAGCAAAGCAATATAATAGAGAATATTGAAAAATATATTAAGAAATAGTGACACGAAGTAAGGAGCAAGGAAAATAAATGTCTTGTAGATTGTAACAAATGTTCATGTTTAACACTTTTTAAAAAAAGTATTAGAATGCACTGGACAGAGCAAGTACCAAATTACATCAAAAGAAGTTAAAGAGCATGATTGAGAGTTAGAAAGCATCTTACTACTGATGGCCAAGTCAATGTTGAATCAGCCATTGGTATAAATATTCTAATAGCTTGTTAGAGTAACCATCAAAACTAGTAAGAATATAGAAGAAAAGGTAAAATGAAAAAAAAGATATAGCACAGAGTTAAACCAAGTCAAACCTGACCTATTTAAGCAAATTTATTCATGGGAGAAAATGGGAAAAGAATGGAGAAAAGGATATTGAAACCAAAAATAAAATTTTAACCCAAAAATTTAACTGAAATAATCCATTGTCATAAGTACTGTTAAAATGTACTAAAATCCATCTTAATAAAAATCCTGGATTTATTTGCCAATAGTTATGATAGTCAAAAGCAATGGTAATTAAAACATACCTGTTTATAATATAATATGGAGGAAGGTGATGAAGCAATTTTATTTCACATGATATTGCAACATAGATAAAAAACTTTAAACAAGTTTTTTTGGGAGAATCAACTTAACAATAATATCCTGATACTACTTAAAGAATGAAAATAAGAAAACATATGAGAGTTGAAAAGATATATAAATTTTTTAAAATATTTTTTTCCATTAAGAACAGGAGAGCCATCTTCTCTAACATTACAATTCTGGATATGTTTATAGAGTAAATGGGAATGGCAGTGAAGAAAACAGATGGGGAAAAGACTTAAGAAAGTACAGGAGAATTCTATACCTGAGGTGAAACGATTGTGAGCTTAACAAAGGACTGATTTCTCAAGGTATCTAAGTAGAGAAAATTACCAGAAAGAGGAAAAAAATTCTGATTAAAAAATGCCTGAGAAATCAACAGCTACCAATTCATATGCCTAAATAACATAAACATGTGTTGAAAACATTCATTACAGAGGCATTAGGAAAAAGTCTTTCGCAAGTGACTTTCTACAGTAGATAACATCTTTACCACAGTAAAATTATTTAAAAGATATAGCAAAGTAAATATTCAACTTAAACAGAGCTGTAATTTCATTAATATAAGGATTTCACGGCAAGTAACTTCTTTTACCCATACAGATTGGAACTTTGCTAATTATTTATGGTCTTCAAGAGTTACCTTGAGTAATAAATTAAGTGACTTTGAGAAGGTCAGAATGCTAATGTGTCAAAAACGGGACTTGAATCCAAAACTTCCTGACTCCAGAGCCAGCTCTCTGTATACTAAATCATGCTGCCTCTTTGTTGTTTATTACTTATCAAAAAAGTTTTTAATTTTGTAGATTGGTATAGCAAAGCGCTGCCTTAAAGGTACTTCTAACTCAAATATATCTTAAAATTATGCAAGACTTAATAAGGATTCTAATAAGTTAGGCAGCTTTTCTGAATGACCCTCAGATTATTCTTAGGAAAAGATAAAACAGAGAAACATGTGCCATGCAGCTGATCCAAAGTAAAGATCAAAAAAGAGTGTGATTTTTATATAATCTTTCAGATATTTCCATTTATGGGGGACATTAAGTTGGTTTCATAAAGTCAGGCAACATTGCAGAGCCCCTTAGATGAAATCCCAAACCAATCTACAACCATACAAGAAAAATCAAATAAATTAAGAATTTCTATTGTACAGATGACATGCAATTAGCTACAAAGTTGTCATCTCGAGGGTGTATGTGTGTATGTGTGTGTATATATATTTATATGTGTATATATATGCACATAAATATGTGCGTGTATATACACATATAAATATATATTTATACATATACACATGTGATATTTATATATTCATATATACACATAGTACATATACTTTGGAGACAAATTCTATACAACTGAGGCAAAGAGTTAAATGACTTGACCAAAGTCACACAACTGGTGTCTGAGGCTAGATTTGAACTCAGGAAGATGAGATTCTGGACTCCAGGCCTGGCACTCTATCCTCTGTACCCCTTACTTGGCCCTGAGTTGGGGCTAGAATTGAATAAAAAGAGTGAGTTAGATTATTTTTGGAAAACTGCAGCCTTCTTTTAATGACAGAAAATCCTCCTTAACACTGAAGACCCATCTTTTTAATAGCATATTTTTTTCAGGGTTGTGATATAGGCTCATTTATAGAACATTATAGTCTCTGAATAAATGAAATTGAAGAATTGCTGATAGGATAATGTAAGGGTACATGTTGGGCAAGAAAACATTGCAATCCATTGAAAAGAATTATGTATAAGAATAAAAGATATCAAAATAAGGTATACATAAAAAGGAAGAGCTAATCACATAGAAGAATGCCATATAATTGATAAACATCCTGTATGCTCCATTAGCATCAGTATGACATGAAGAAATAACAAAGAAAGTTTTTAGTATTTTAGGTGGTATACCTATGGAGAACAAGAAAATGAGTCTGTCAAAAGGGGAAGGCAAGAATGAGTTCCAACCCATATTCCTGGAGGGAATGTCCACATGAATGAAATCACAAATCCATTTGATTAATTGGGTATGTATACTATGCTAAAGGCAAAGTAGGTAACAGTATAAAGGTGAACAAAAACTAACATTAGGGTACCACTTTTGATTTTGAGAGATAAAGGGATAGAGTTTACTTATATGTAATTAAAAAGAAGATCGTTGTTCCTTACCTTTCCCCTCTCCCATCCTGGGCTCCCAAAAGTCTCATGAAGGAACAAGAGAGAAAGGGAAACACATAAATTGTTGGATGGGCAATGAGAAGTTAGTTTATAGTGGAAGAGTGATTTAAGAAAGGAGAGAAGAATGATGAAAAATGAATATAAATAATATGTACTTGACTGAGGAAAAAATAAAAACTCCTTCCGTTTTATGCCAATTCTACCAACCAATAATAGAAAACTCAATTAATTAGCAGGGATTTTTGAACTGCTAGATGATTTGGAGCAAGATGGAAGAACATTTTTTTTTACCATATATATATATATTCACACATTTTAACCAAATCCATGAAAAAGGGGAAATAAGATCTAGGTGGTAAACAATTAATTTTAAAGTAAAGACAACCTATTACAATAAGAAACACCAATTTTTTTTCATTTTTGCAGCACCAAAAGTTATGCATATAACTATAGCTTTCCCCATAAATTAGCTTTTTATGCCATGGACATGTTTAAATATGGAATGTAAGATTATAATATTTTTGAGTTTCTTTTTTTTTAAATCAAATCATTGCTAATCAAATCAGTAAAATGTGGCAAAGAGCAAAGAGAAAATAATTTCTTTATTTATGTAATAACCTGAAGAAAGAAGATAAAGAAAATACATAGATAAAAGGGTAGGGATATTTTATTCTTGCATAAAATTTTCCTATTTACTTGAAATGAATCATTAAATTCTTCTTTCAAAAACAGTTTTTACAGTGATATGTACTGAAAAGAAATATTAATGAACAGTAAGGACATTTTTAGCACACTTAACAACAAACTGCATATTCTCTAGTGCAGAATATAATTTGTTCAGAAAGCAATGATTAATAAAAATGACAAGTACCCTTTCACAAACATTCTGAATGGCACTCTCAATACCTTCCATTCTCTTTTAACATTGTTGGAAATACATGGGTGCTCACCAGATTCCATTTGGATATCCTATGTCTATTTGGGTTCATCATCACTGCTTATAGGTACTCAAATAACTATACTGAGCAATCTAAGTCTTGGTAGTTAGAGGCATATGCTTAATTTTTTTTTGGGGGGGGAGATCTGCCTTGGGCATTCCCAAATTGACTATGGTGCTTATGCACTTCAAAAGAGGGACTTGCCTCTCTTCTCTTCTCAAATAGAGGTTTACCTATCTTTTAGTTATACTACTCTGTAGGGTCATTATCTGATGACTCATTATCTTGGGACATAAGGATTTGTCAATCAAACTAGAAGTCATTTTTGAACTCCAATCTTTTGAGCTCACTCCACATCTCTCTTGACCTTTCTGTACAGCAGAGAGCTTTGGTCATGTGATTTTAATGGAATAGAGTTGTTTTGAATAGAAGTAGAGAGGTATATTTGGATACTATCGGTAGTATTTACTCATAGCATAGGTTCAATATGGAGTTAACAGTAAAACAATACATAATAAAACATGTACCAAGTGACTATGAGCATGCAGGGTCTCAAAAGCAGGGAATCCTCCCAAAATAGAAACTATTTAAACCCAGGATATAAAATTTGAATTTAGTTCACTCACTTAGTTCTCCGAGTATACAAAGGAACCTACAGCTAATGCTTCCAGCTATCAGATGAAGACCCTGAAACTCCAGAAGAATTCTGGATCTGGGTGGCCTTGAGTTAGAAACTTCCAGTTGTTTTCAGTCTGAGTTTTCTTTTCACTAGCAGGTACCACAAATCTTTTTTTTTCCACTCTCTTGATCAATAAGAGCATCAAGTGGACTTAGAAAGCAATTCCAGCAAAAGAAGCCTGAACTTGATCGGTTGTTTTGGCATCCCTCTCTCCCTTCTTTCCTGCAAGCACATCTATTGCTTTCTGTCACTCTTTTTCTTACTTCTTAACTCATCCATTAAATTTAAAGTCTAAATGAAAAAATTGGGGAAAGAAAGAATATGAGAGGCCACACAAACAATCCCTAAATCAATCCCATGAAACCTACTGATGACTCTTAGCAAGAAAGCATCCCTCCTCATTCTACTCAATGTTTTCCCCACTTCTCAACATCAACTACACAGTTGCAAACCCATGACACACTTTTATAGCCCTACAGGTAATTCACAACTATACACAGCTGTGAGTCCTTTTCACCTGGGGGCACAGCTGCTACCTCTTCAGTGGCTGTCAATAAAAGTAAGTGGTTCAAATCTAGGATCTAGCTACTTTAGTTGGAAAGGAACTCCAATACTTCTCATCTTTGCCTAAGAACACCACAAGTGTAAATTACTTTAATTTCATCTTAGCACCAAGCACCTAAGATTTTAAGTTGCCTTCTGAATCCCAAAATATTTTGAGTTAGCATATCCTCTACTAAACAGAAATTCCATAAGATATTGCTTTGCTATATACTATTTTGACTTATAGAAACTCATAAACCTTTATAAACCACAACTATTATTTCTAAACTGGCCTGAAGGACTAAAAAACAACAAAAATGGAACTAAAATATTTTTTACAGCTCAGCAAGAAAAGAAAAAGAAAACTCTGTGACTTGAATCATAACATCAGAATAATAACAATAATAAAGATGGATTCATGACATTCAACTGTTATTTGTGACAGCTTTTTCTCTCATATTTGAACAAAAAAGGGCATCTTTTTTTGGATTCAGATGCACTATAATGCAAACAGGGGAAACAATGGATAGGACATAGTAGCTGGAGTCACAAGACTTGAGTTCAAAGCCTGGCTCAAATATTTATCAGCTATCCAACTATGGGCAGGTTATGCCCATGAGGCAGGTCTAGTTGCCTCAGTTTCTTCATTTTATCTGCAAAGACTGCTAGTTTTATTTTCTCATTGCCTATTCTAATTCATTTAATTTCCTTTTCATTTCTTATTGCTAATGCTAACATTTCTAGCACAATGTTGAATAATAATGGTGATAAAGGGCATTCTTGTTTCACTCTTGACCTTATTGGGAATGTGTCCAGCTTCTCTGCATTACAAATTAATGCTTGCTATAGATTTTAGATAGATACTGCCTATTATTTAAAGGAAAGCTCCCTTTATCCCTATGTTCTCTAATGTTTTTAATAGGAATAGATGCTGTATTTTGTCAAAAGCTTTTTCTGCATCTATTGAGATTATCATGATTTCTGGTGGTTCTGTTATTGATATAGTCAATTATGGTAATAGTTTTCCTAATATTGAAACAGCCCTGCATTCCTAGTATAAATCCCACTTGGTCCTAGTGTACTGTCTTGCTGGTAAATTACTGTAATTTCTTTGCTAATATATATTTTAAAAAATTTGCAACAATATTCATTAGGGAGGTTGTTCTGCAATTTTCATTCTTTGTTTTGGCCCTTCCTGGTTTAGGTATCAGTGCCATATTTGTGTCATAGAAGGAATTTGGCCGTACTTCTTCTTTACTTATTTTTCCAAATAGTTTACATAGTATGAAATTAATTGTTCTTTAAATATTTGGTAGAATTAACTTGTGAATCTATCTGGCCCTGGAGATTTTTTCTTAGGGAGTTCATTAAGGACTTGTTCAATTTATTTTTCTAAAATGGAACTATTTTCTCTTCTGTTAACCTGGGCAATTTATATTTTTGTAAATATTTATCCATTTCAGTTACATTGTCAGTCTTGCTGCCATACAGTTGGGCAAAATAACTCCTAATTATTGCTTTAATTTCTTTTTTATTGGTGCTAAGTTCACTCCTTCATTTTTGATACTAGTGATTTTTTTTTCTGATCAAATTAACCAAAGATTTATCTATTTTGTTTTTTTTTCATAAAACCAACTCATAGTTTTATTAGTTCAATAGTTTTCTTAGTTTCTATTTTATTAATCTCTTGAGTTTCAATATTTCTAATTTATTATTTAATTGGGTTTTTAAAATTTGTTCCTTTTCTAGTTTATTTATGCATGTATGTATTTTCTCCGGTTTACCTTTTTGTGGTTCTCTTGTATTATGTGTTTGTAGATTGAATTTTCTGTTTAGTTCTGGTTGTGTTCCAATAGAAATGACTGAAAGTCTCTTACTCCGTTGAAGCTCTGTCTCCTCCCCTGAGTCCAACTAGGTAGTTAATTCTTGGTTATAATCCTAGGTTCTTTGCCTTCCAGAATATGGTATTATAGGCCCTCTGATCCTTTATTGTAAAAGCTGCCAGACCCTGGGTAATTTTGACTGCTGCTCCTTTATATTAAAATGATTTTTGTCTGTATTTTTTCCTTGAGGTTATAGTTTTGGAGTTTTGCAACAATGTTCCTTGGGGTTTTCCTTGTGAGATCCCTTTCCAAAGGTGATTGATGGATTCTTTCAATTAGTATTTCCCCCTCTGTTTCTAGAATATTGGGGCACTTTTCCTTAATGATTTCTTGTAGAATGCTATCCAGGCTCTCTTTTTTGGTCATGGCCTTCAGGTAGGCCAATAATTTTTAAATTGCCTCTTCTGAATCTATTTTCCAGGCTAGTTGTTTTGCCAGTGAGCGATTTCACATTTTCTTCCACTTTTTTCGTTCTTTTTATTTTATTTGATTGATTCTTTCTGTCTCACAGTCATTAGCTTCCTTTTGCCCTGTTCTAGTTTTTAATTTGTAATTTTCTTCAGTTAGCTTTTGCATTTTTTCCATTGTGTTTATTCTATTATTTAAGGATTTGTTTTCTTCAGATAATTTTTTCCTTCCTTTTCCAAAGTGTTGATTCTCTCATGCATACTTCTCATTTCTTTTCTTATTTTTCTTATACCTTTCTTATTTGCTTTTTCAAGTCTTTTATGAGCACTTACAAGAAACCTTTTTTGGGCTTGAGTCCTTTCATATCACTCTTTGAGATTTCTTCTGTGGACATTTTATCTTCATCTGAGTTTGCGTTTTGGTCTGCCCTGTCACCATTGTAGCTATCTATGATCAAGGTTCTTTTCTTTCTTTTTTTTTTTTTTTGGTATTTCTTTTTTTTTTTTTTTTTTTTTTACTTTTAAGGTGAAGATATAGGGGACTCCTGGGATATAGGGGGCGCTGTCCCAAGCTTCCTGTGCAGCTCTGAACCTTGGCTTCAAGCACAGCGCCCCCTTGTGTCTGCAGGAGTAGCTTTGCCTGCCCTACTCAGGAAACAGCCTGTTTCCCAGAGTTTCCCTTCTGAGCTGGGACTGGAAGCTGCCCCCCCCCCCCTTGCTGTGCTCT
The DNA here is from genome assembly GCA_023553655.1 of Myrmecobius fasciatus. Lineage (NCBI taxonomy): Eukaryota > Metazoa > Chordata > Mammalia > Dasyuromorphia > Myrmecobiidae > Myrmecobius > Myrmecobius fasciatus. Next base: position 351,147 of record JAJPUD010000150.1, on the reverse strand, counting down.
TCTACTGAGCCAGGACTGAGGGTCTCAGTTGCTGATTTATTGTGATTAAGTCCCTCTCACGGGCTTTCCCAGAGTCTGTCTCACCTGGGCTGAGCACCCTTTACTTCCCAGTGAGACTGACCTTTCTTGAAGTTTTTCCAGTCTATCTGGAACTGGAGAATGGTTTCCTTCCATCAGACTGTTCAGAGGCGTGGTTTCACGTGGTTTTTGAGGGAAACTGGGAGAGCTCAAGTAGCTTCTTGACTTTCGTCCGCCATCTTGGCTCTACCCCTCCCCCCTAAATTAATAACATTAGTTTTTCTCACTTTAAATAGAATTAACATCAATGTACTAAAAATGAATGGAGGGTACTTTGTTAATGCATTACAACTTCTTCTTCTGACTGGCTTTGTAGTGAATTATAAAAGAAACTAATTCATGCACATATTATAAGTAGAGAGAAAATTCTTTTAGTTTTAGGTACCTGATCAAGGAATGGATACACAACTATATTGGGGCTAAGTCATTTGAGGCGGCAGCAAAGACTTATGTAAATTTAAATAATACATCATTAATTTTATGGGAAATCAAAAGCTTATTGATGTATCATACAATGAAGCCCATTTAGCTTTCTCAAAGAAACCAAATGCAAAGGGAACTTATTCACTTGTGAAGTTTAGTATAATATTAAATACTGAAATAATGAACATAAGCATGGCCATGTGCTACATACTCAGTGGCTCTGAAGTATAACTCCTTCAGAGTTCTCCATTCACAAACAACACAAAAAACTAATATTTTTTGTTACCCAATATGCCCTATTATTTAATTTGCAAGTAAGTTCTCTGGAATTATATAGCTTCCTTATAGAAGGATTGTCCAAAAGAGTCAGGACTTTACAAACCAAACTCAGCTATACAAAGTGGGCACATTTACAGAGTTCAGGTCAATCTTTGGAGAATGAGACCTTGCCCCAAAAGGTAACATAAGGGATAGGATGCTTCCTCTTTGCCATTCATGATTTGTGTTGTGGTTCTCTGATGGCATCTCTGTATTGCCATGGTGGTTCTTTCTTGGTACCCACCTTCCTTTGAACTGTCATGGGAGTAAGAACTAGACTATGTGGAGAATGAACTATCTCTTCTGATGATGTAAAGGGGGAACTGTCTATGCTATCCAAAGCTAAAGGACCTGTCCAAGTGCATAGGGCTAGTTATATCAGTTAAGATTCACCATGGATTACATTACTTGAAAGTTAAAATTATTATCTGTACAACCTAGGGCCAAGGGAAATAATTCATTACATTTTAACAAGCTTCTGTGTATTTGCTGCAAGTAAAAGAGGGACACATGGCAAAGATGATTACAATTTGAAATGCAACTTGTTTGGATTTCCAAAGGTTTAGGGAATAAAAATGCCAATTAAGACAAAAAGATAGAAACATGGATATGTTAATTCTGAGTAATTAGGAGCAGTTCAGCTGACAAATAACCTCTTGGGGCTACCAGAATGCTGCAGGTGCTTGTCCTTCTCCTGTCAGAAGTGTTAGGAGTTGCCTGAAAGGACTAGAGCCAGATGAGCATCAGCTGCTTTTGTTAGGAAATTTCCCCAATCAAGTGCTGATGTTAGCCACAGAGAGAGGTAGGGGGATATTGCAGTAAAGCAAGGAGATGGATAATAATATTTACTTAGTGACATTATCCTATGTTTATCTAGCACATGCAACTACTTGTAATCTGTGGCTATTGTTCTCTACTTCTGCTTATATTTTCAGTCCATAATAAGTTTGAAGGCATCATGGAAACCCAAGAAGAGACACATTTCAGAGTTTTAATACATCTAAACTGACAAAGGAGAGGGTGGCTAAATTAGCTCTATTGAAGAGTTCAGGATTCCTAAGAGGGCCACCTGAAAATTACATTTAATATGTTAACACTATTACCAGGATATCTCTCTTCTCCCCCATAAAGGTCTTGCTAACAGTAATTAAATTTTAAGACAGTCAGATCTGGAAAGGAATAAAAGTACAGTGAAAATACGATTATGATGACTAGAGGAGGCCTTCCTTTTCAAATACTAATTAAAAAAAAAGATTGAATTTCTACTACCTAGGGACACCAAAGCTGGTCATGTCTATATTAAATTACACTTAATCACACCTATGTTCTCAAAAAGCTAATGCAGTTACACAAAAAATGCTGAGGACTTCAAAAATATGTTAATGGAATTCTAAATAAATGTGCTTTCCCCCTTTATCAATAGAAACATATATAATAGAAGGAAAAGAAAACCCTGCAGACATGGTAGAGATTACACAGCATGCCATCCAGAAGGAATAATTGCATTTGGGTCAATAAATTAATTAAGATTGCCAGGGTCTTTTTAGAGTCACGGTGTTGCTTTAGATGTACATACCCAGATTTCTATAAAGAATTGATGGGGCTTTTTAAAAAGAGTAAACCTTAAAAAATTAATAAATTAGCCAAGTCATGTCATTTTTCATTTTGTTACTCATAGATAGAAAAATCTATATATTAAATAATAAGAAAAATTTGTCAAGTCATTTATTTAAATAAATATTAGATGAACTCAATTTTTGACAAATGTTTGGATCACATCTAAGAACTTAATAGAATTCTATCACTTACCAGATATTCTAGCATTTATTTTCACTTAGCACCTTGATCCTTGGTTTTGAGCTTCTACTTTTATCAATCAATGCATTAAACACTCAAAAAATCCTCAAAGCAGAATCCTAAGAAGTTAAGCAATAAAAACCTAGGAGAACATCTCTTTTTTGGACATTCTAAATTAGTTTTTAAAAACTTATAGGCTTAATGTTTCATATTGGAAATAAAATCTAAAAATTTGGAGAAGGAAGCAGGAGGTGAATAAGGAAGAATAGAGTAGATGAAGAGAAAGAGAAAATTAATTCCTCAATTATAGAACTTAAAAAAATTTAAATACTACTCAATTTATGTCCCTAATTTTACAGGTGAAAAAAATCGAGGAACAGAAATACTAAGTGATTTCTCCAACATCAAGTTGTTGTGGAGTCAGTTAAAGACATCCTGCATACTCATTTCAATGCATTGTCATTCACAGTTGGCATCTTGTTATATTCTACTTTTTGAAATATTATTTGGAAACCAAATGGACTATGACATTTTTAGCATACACCAAGCAGAGGTAAGAGCAGAATAAGATACTTTGCAGATATGACTAGAGAGACAGTTGCCCAATCTCGCAACTTCTTCTATTTTAACTCTTAGGGTACATAAAATAAGGGCTGAGAGCAGGGAAATTAGAAAAAGTAAATAGTTAAAAGGATCATTATAGCTAGGAGAGTTGAGGCTTAATTAATAGCTCACATGATATACAAAGGATTCATTTCATAATCTCATTTGTGAAAACACTGCAAGGCTTTTTGATGCTAAGTTGCTTTGATCCTAGAAACAAAAGTTAGAATTGTATAGACCCCAGAGGTTCTAGGGGAAGTTCTACAAAGATTCAAGGTGAGCTGAATGTTTCAATTCAAGGTTTGCTTGTGAGAAGACAAAAGTGAAGATGGAGGAGGGAACAGAAGTACAGACTGAGAATAATTAAGGATTAATGAAAAAGATTTTAGATTAATGAAAAAGTTTTTAGATCTTTTTTTAAAAATAAAAAATCTACTTATTCTAAAAGTTTAATTTTGCCAATATAATATTTAATTTGACAAAAATATTCTTTAATAAAATATAGTAACATTCTACTTTTTAAATAACAAAATCAGAACTCAATGAATAAAATGTCTTTCTTTTGGATAATTTTGGGAAGGCACCTAGTAGTAGCTTACCTTAAAGTTAGATTAATGATTGAGATAGAGACTGGTTAAGTGATTTTATTGACAGAGAGTGGTGGTTCTCAAAGTGTGTGGTCTACTGAGGAACCACTGGGGGTTCCTGAGATTTTTCAGGGGACCTATGAGGTCAAAACCACTGTTAATAATAATACTAACACATTACATGTCTCTTAAAATACTCTTCTTTTTCAACAATATATCCAACATGGGTGAGATTTTAATCATACACTCAGCCAAAACAACATATAGAATCAGTTTGAATGTAGAAGCAGATCTGAGAATCCAGCTGCTTTCTATTATACCAAGAACTAAATAGATCTGCAAAAGTATGTAAAATAATTTCTTTATAATAACATATAATGGTTTGTTATTGTCATTAAAAAAAGAATGAATAAAAAATAGTTTGACACTTATCAGTTTTAATTTCTAATAAATATTTTAGACACCCAAAATAAACAAAAGCTCTTTGAAGTCCTTTTTTTTTTTTGTATAATAGGTTCAGACCAAAATATTGTCCCATTTATATAAAAAAAAATTTCCAGGTGAGCAAACTTCTTCTACTAATATAACAGCACCTTCTTTGCAATTTAGATATAGTATAAGAGAACTGCCCAGGCTTATTAATTGATTTATCCAGTATTACAAAACCAGTATGTTTTAGAAGTGGGACTTTAACCTAAGTTTTCTCAGTTTTGAGATTAGTTCTCTTTCAACCTTGCCAACTCAGACTAAATCTTAGGAGGAAATAATTAGTTTTATGAGCATGAGCCCTATCTTTCAAAACTAATAAAATAATAGGAGGTGTCAGATTTTATATTAACAATATTAAAGAACTTACTCTGAAAGCTATATTTAATTCTCCATGAATCAGAATCATGCTACATTGTACAGTATTATATCATATAAAAATAATAAATTATATAATATATTAATCAAAGCATATAAGATAATAAACAATTATCAATGATATCAATTTGTTAAAATTAGTATCAGTAACTAATCATATAAGATATAATATTAATTAAATAAATATTTGTAGATTACCTACTACATTGTTATTTTTATTGTTGTTTAGTTGTTTCCCATTCATGTCTGACTCATGATCCTATTTCGGGGGTTTGTTGATAAAGATACCAGAGAGGTTTGCCATTTCCTTTTCCAGCTCATGTTACAGATGAGAAAACTTAAGCACACAGGTTATGTGACTTGCCCAGGATCACACAACTAATAAATGTTTGAGGCTAAATTTGAATTCAGGAAGTTGTCTTTCTAATTATAAGCCCTGCACTCTACCCACTGTGCCACCAACCAGCCCCTGTTGTTTATGGAGCATCCAGGAATAATAGAACATAGTTCCTACTGTTAAGGAGTTTGTAATTTAGCAAGGGGGGGGGATTCAGACAAATATACCAATAAGTGAAATGCAATGCAGAATATGATTACATATGTGTAGCGATCATCTCCAAAAAACTGATCCAATAATGAATACTTTTGAATATTTTGAAAGTTTTAAAAAAATAACTAATTCTCATTTCATAATAAATATATTTTATAACCCATTCAGATATGTTTTAAAAATATGCTCTTTTGGGCAGCTAGGTGGCGCAGTGGTTAGAGCACCAGCCCTGAAGTCAGGAGGACCTGAGTTCAAATCTGGTCTCAGACACTTTCTAGCTGTGTGACCCTGGGCAAGTCACTTAACCCCAATTGCCTCAGCAAAAAGCAAAAAAAATAAAAAAATAAAAAAAATATGCTCTTTTTTGTTGATTTTGAGTGATTAATTAAGAGTATCTTGTTTTTGTCTGCATATACAATTTGGTGAAATCTAAGCCAATGTCCAATTTTTTAGTGCTCTATTCCTTTTAGAACATTATTCTTTGGTATGCTTGTTTTTTAGGTTTTTGAGTCCATCGGGTTTTTTTTTTAAACATTCCATAGATGTGTTTTTTTAAATAAGAAAAAATTCTATTAGATTAACATTTCTTTCCTTTTAAGTATCGTCTGCACATATTTGAGGAGTGCAGTCATGTCTCGATATAGCTATGGCTTTGCCAAGTTATACATGTTTAATTCTTTTAATCTTTCCTCATAAGTCAGACCCTCCAAAATTCTAATAATTTCTCTTGCTCTTCTCTGAAGTTCCTCCAGTTCATCTAGAAATTTGTAGTATTAGAATACTAAGAACTGAATACTGCCTAAATACTGTCTCAGCAGAGTTGAAAGAAAAGGTGATATTATTTATAACTGTCATGCCCTCATAACTATTGTAGTATACTGATAAAACAAATATTTATTTATTCTATTACCTGTACTTACTGAATGAGGAGGGAATAGATATACTAAAATTAAATAAAATGCTTCCTCTTCACCCCCTCCTCAAATTAACCATTATGAGAGTAAGTGAATAAAAAGTAGTTTGTTCGTATCAGATAGAATGATAATAGATATCAACTGAGTGGAATGATTAGGGAAAGACATTTGAGAATAAAAGCAGTTAGAGAAAAAGCCTGGGGAACACTAGCATATCTAGAATTCCTGCTCCTTACCATAAAAACTTTGAAGATTTTTACCTCAGCTATGGCTTAGTTCAGAAAGTTTAGGACAGTCAGAATCCCTTTAGAACTAACTCTACAAGTTTTATCCAGAAACATAAGAAAGTCAATATGATCAATAGTTTATCATGTTTCTTCAAAATGTCATGGTTTTTTTTTCATAGACATATTAAGCTTTAAGATATTCAAAAGGTTTGGAAGGCAGAGACTATTTTGGTTTTAATCTATATGTAAAATAATCTAGCACTACCAATCAAAGCAAACACGATTTGTCAAAATCTAGTCAAATGTGGTTAAGAATTCAATGACATTTTAAGCTGATGTCTAAGAATATTTTAAAAGTATTAACCAAAATGGACATTTTGTAATCTATGCTGTTCTTCTCTTAACATGTAAAAGAGATGGTCATTTACAAGAACTAGTTACAAATGAAAGTCTGAAAACTGCAACCAAAAAGAAAAACTAGATTAAAAATCAGACATATGGTTTATCAAGGAACTCTTATTAAAGCATGAAAGTGTACTGTTAATTGACAATGGAGTTTTTGAATATACTATTTTTGAACCAATGAAATTAACCTGTAAAAAGACAAAGCATAAAAATGGATGAATGAGGAAAGAACAAGAGAAGGGAAAAAAGGAAAAATAAATATTAAACAAATTTGTAGACCAAAAAGACAAATAATGTTCAGTGTATGAAATTTGACTAGATTAGAAGTTTCAATGTGAGCCAAGACTGTGTCACCTATTTTTCAGCATATTTGATACCTTCTTCTGTTTACATTAGTTGTTTGTTGAATGCTTGACTAGGGTACCATTGACCTGAAGAAATTAAGGTATACTACAGCTTTTTTTAGGGAGGATCCTCACTCATAACCCTGATAAACAGTTGACAGTTGCTTTTCTCAGAGAAAAAAAAAAAAAACCCAGATGGATCATGTTTCATCTCCCAAACCTAGCCCTGCTCTTTCATTATATTACACATGCTTTGGACTCATTTTCTTCACTTCACAGCTTGTTTTTAATCAACTATACAGTATTATCTATCCTCAAATCCCTTGTCATCTCTTCTAACAATTACATATGCTTTACTAAACCTACCCTGGCTGGTCCCTACCATCTGGTTTCTGTTATTCTATTTGTATCTATGAGATACTGCAGTACAAAGTCATACACAAGTCATTCATGAATTGATGAATTAATGTTATATGATTTAATGAATTAAATGTGAATTAATGTTATATTATTTCAAGTATGTCCTTACTATGACATTGAAATTCCTATATTCTTCACTGATGGATTCTCTTTTACATTCATCTTGACTGATTGTCACATTTTTATAGGTCTTCCAGTCTTTCTATTTGAGTCACCTAGGTTGTTCTCTCCCATTTCTCTCTTAGCAAAGGACTTTATCTCCTAAATAAAAGCGATCTGTTGTAACCCAAAGTGCCAATTAGTTTGAAGGAACCTCAATGGCCACCTACCCCCAGTGAAGGCCCAAAATGAATCTCTACCATGGACCTGACAAATGATCATCCGTCTTCAAAGTTTTTGTGACATAGCTCTCTTTTTCTCCCTCCCACTCATGTCTAAATGCTCCTTTTTTATCTGCCTTGCTAGAATTTTATCATTCATTATATTCTTTTTTTCCCTAAGGCAAATTGGGGTTAAGTGACTTGCCCAGGGTCACACAGCTAGGAAGTGTTGTGTCTGAGACTAGATTTGAACTCAGGTCTTCCTTACTTCAGGGTTGTGCTCTATCCACTCCTCCACCTAGCTGCCCCTTATTCATTATATTCTGGAACTACAAGAATACCCCAAATCTTTGCTTGGGTCTTCTTTTCTCTCTGAAAACTCTCACTTGACAGCCTCATTAGCTCTTACTGGTTCAATTACCATTTCTATGCAATTGGTGCCAACTTCAGGATTGGCTGGATATCTCTTTCTGGATTTCCCATAGGCATTTCAAATTCAATACATACAAAAGAGAACTCATTTTCACCCCATCACCCCAGGTCACCATAATCTTTCCAAGTATTTTTGATTTTTCTTTCTATGTGTCTCCCCAACCCCCTACCCCTATCTAGTCTGTGGCTAACTCTTATTGAGTGTACCTATATACCATCACTCAAATCTGTTTATTTCTTTTCACTTATGCTGTATCATACAGGTTCAAAATCTTATCATTTCTTGTTTTGACTATTACAACAGCCTTCAAATTGATCTGATTATTCATTCTCTCTCTCCTCTTCAACTTTCCCTTATATCCTTACTCCAAAATCTTTGTTGGTTTGCTATTGCTGCTAGAATAAAATACAAATTCCCCAGTCTGGCATTTAAAAATCAATCACCATCATTTTCACAGGTGGCTTTTTAGAATTTTTTTTTATCTCTTCACATACACTTTATATCCTGGTGATACCAGGTTATAAGTTATTCCTTGAATACCATATTCCACCCCCATTTCTGAACTTCTGCAAACAGTTCCTTATGTGTTAAGGCACCCTTTTTTCTCCTCTACCTCAGAAAATCATGTTTCCTTGAAGACTCATATAGAATGCAAAATATTTTTACATTTCCTTTCCTTTCCTAATTTTTAGTTAAGTTTCCTCAACTTATTTTGCATATTTGCATATTCTTTGTACTTTCTCAACAAGTTTGTTGAGGGGAATTATTGTTTCATTTATCTCTTCATATACATGGTAAAAAGAAATAGAGGCAAGGCCTGGACTTTTGATTTCATTTGTAAGGAGACCTTTACCAAAATAGGTTGGCAGCTTCGTTGGGACCTTCTCTGTTACTTAGTATGAAAGACTTGCCTAGAAAAATCACTGTACCAGTATGTGCCAGAGAGCAGACTTGAACACAGATTCTCCCAGTTCTCCCAGACTGGCTTTCTAATGATTATACCATGCTTTATCTCTAGCACATTGCAAAGATGTAAAAAATGTTTGTTGAGTGTCTAAAACTCTTCCAGGAATCTTATAGCTTGTTCTCTAACATGTATCATTTTTGGATAATAGAATAATTCTCTTTTGAACATTTCCTTATTTTTCTCTTTATCTTAATAAACATTTGATTTGGTGTCAGTTATAGAATTAATAGTCATTCTAGAGTAGAATTTCACTCCTCTTAACTCTGTATTGAAAGTAGCTTCAAAAATACTCAACTGAAAATAGTACTTTTCTGTCAGAATAGGTTGTGGTCTAATGAATGGGTAAAGTATTATATTGATTATAGTTACATGATTACTGTGTAATGAATGCAGTAGAGTAATACAAATTTAAACCTGCAGTCAAATAGTGGTTGCTAATTTAAATTTTGCATCTTTTCCATGCCAAAAGTAAACTATAAACTACCTTATAATTAATATAGCTATCATTTGTGAGAGTGAGGCTGAATGATTTAACTAGATGTTTGTATGTATGCACACAGAGAGAAACATCCATGTATGTATACACACAGAGAGAGAAACATTTTTCCGTCTATCTATTTATCCATCATCATCATCATTATCATCTTAATCATGAAAGCATCTCTTTATTTTGGTGAGTAATAATTATTTTTGCTTAGAATTTGGGACACATATATATTGTTAGGATTTAGTAGAAAAGAAATAATAATAATAATAATAACATATTTCCAGTGATATACAACATCACTGTAACTTTTTCTTTGTAACATTAGAATAAAAAAATAACATTCTTCTGCCTAACCAGACATGTTAGAATACCACTTACACCACAAATTAAATAAATTATGACAATATCCTTGGGGCATAAATTGATACTTTCTTGGAAGAAATGGCAAGGACTGAGTGAGTATAGTCTATCCTAGATGGTGGTTGTTCTATATTTATTGACACTATGAATTATGTATTTCCTCTGTATATGAAAAAATTCCACTATGATGTATGTAACCCATTATTACTTTTTATCAGGGCTAAAGCAAGTCAAAAAATTCATTCAACATGACAACAGGAAGAACATGGCTATCTACACTTACTGCTCAAGGAAGTTTTCTATAGAAAGAAATGATAATTCACATAGTCCATCTCAGACTTGCACTGTTAGTCGTATTCCAATATATATATTTGTGGTAGGTACTGCATGGTCCTAAATGAAATCTTTAGCAGGGGATAGGGGTGGTGTGGGGAGGTACAGAAAAGGGATGATAAGGATATTCAGACCTATGATTTCATCATGCAAGGAACTCTGGGAGCACCAAAAGATTTAATAAATTCAGAACTTCATAATTCCAGAGCTTCCTGTGAAATATGATCAATAATTCAATCTAATCCAGTCCAACAAACATTTATTAAGCGCCTGTTATGTGATCAGCATGATGTTAAGCTCTAGGGTTATAATTAATAAAAATATAAATAGCCTCTGACCTCAAAGAGTTTGCAATCAAAACTAGGAGGTAAAACATAAAAGGACGCATGATAATAGGGGGAAGGAAGAGGAGGGTACTCAGCATGAGACATTTTGTTTTGTGGTGTTGAAACCGGGTGGATGCAAAGTAGAGTGATCTGAGAGTTCAGTTTTTGAACTCTATAAAGGAAGACACTGGGAGGAGTTAATATTTTACCCTCTAGTTATCCAATGAGAGAGAGAGAGAGACAGAGAGACCGACAGAGACAGAGACAGGTAAAGAGAGATAGAGACAGAGAGACAGCAAGAGAGAGAGGGAGAGACAGAGAGAGACAGCGAGAGATAGAGAAAGAGACAGCAAGAGAGACAGAGACAGAGAGAGACAGAGAGACAGACACAGAGAGAGAAAGAGAGAGAGAGAGAGAGAGAGAGAGAGAGAGAGAGAGAGAGAGAGAGAGGCAGAAACAGAGACACAGGGACACAGAGATACAGAAAGACAGAGATGGAAGGAGAGAAGGAGAGGGAGGGAGGGATTATGCTGGGAAGGAGTTGAAACTAGTCAGATAAGGAGATTCAAAGTGCTGTAAATAAATATAGATCTAATTCACAGCAAAAATAAAGTGTATAAAGGTTTTTTATTCAAACTTTGAAATTCAAATGGTTAGGAAAGTCACGAGGCTTTTTTATCAGGATATATATTGTGGACAGATACTATAGACAGACAATGAACTAAACCCAGAATTAAACAAGAAAAGTGGACTAGATTATCTTTGGAAATTGTGCAGTATAATTTTTTTTTCCTTTTTGAAAATAATCCCAAACTTCTCTCTGAACAAAGTTTTAAATTTTCCTGTGATGATGTATGACTACAAGTCATGGAAAACCACAATCTTTGAATAATGATAGTTGTGAATCACTTAAAGTGCAATGGAGAATATCATGGTGAGATAGGGGTGAGAGTAGAAGAGAACAATATATTACCACTGAAGAATTACTGAGGAAAAGCAGTATAAAGGATACCATCACATATGTGTATAACCAAAAAATATGATGGGAATGTTGTAGGTCAAGATTGAAGGACAACTTATAGATAGCTTGTGTGCTTCTTTGCAATCTGTACAATATCTGAAGATCTACAGAAAAGGTTGCCAAATTGGATCTCTAGAAGAAAATGGACAACGTTCATATAGGATGAGAAGGAACAATTAGATTGTAATTTATACTCTTGCAAGAGTTCCATAGCAGTGAGATCATTGAATTCACTAAAATATTTCTCAATAGTGAACTTAATTTTCATTCCATTCAATATACTTTTAGCAGATTTGATTTATAAATTACTGCTGTTATCACACCACAATCCTGCTTAAAATCCTTTTGGACTCCTCATCACCTAGAGGATATCTTAGCATTAAATGTCTTCTGCATTTTGAACCTAATTGCCATTCCACTTTGATCTCTCATTACTCTTTAATACAAACCCTTCACTTCAGGCAGTTTGATGCTTCTTGATCAGATTTAATTAATCCAGGCATTGGTCTAAACACATGGAATGCAAGAATGGCAATTACATAAAACAATGTCTGCTTTCAAAAATATTACATGCTAATATGAAGTTTGTTGTTGGCCAACCATTTTTCAATTTTGTGCGTCTCTTTGTGACCCCATCTGAGGTATTTTTGGCAAAGATACTGAAGTGCTTTGTCATTTCTGTTTTTCGTTCATTTTACAGATGAATAAACTTGAAACAAGGTTAAGAGACTTGTCCAGAGGCACATAGATAGTATGTGTCTTAGCCTATATTTGAACTCAGGAAAATGAATCTTCCTAAAACCAGGCCTGGTATTCTATTTGCTGCAATATTTAAGCGCTCCACTTATAGAGAAATAACCCAAATACATAGATACAAACACAATAGAGAATTAAAGAAAGGTAATATTAGATGGGGAGTCTCAAATGACAGGGACTTGGTGGGAGTGTAGAGACTCCTGCTATAGAAGATGGTATTTGAGTTGAGTCTTGAAAGAATCCAGGGATGCCGACAGAAGGGAGTAAGGAAAGACAGGATTATAGGCATGAAAAACAGCCAGTGCAAATGAGAGATTGTCATTTAAAGTAGGCGCAAATATGGCCATTCTGCAGAAATGCAGGTTGGGGTATAAATTCTGAGGAAATTGGAAAAGCAGGAAGAGACCAGGCTATGATATAGAGTTGGAAGAGACCTTAGAGACACTCTAGTCCCAATACTTATTTTTCAAATAAAAAAGCAGAGGTTCATAAGGGTTAAGTGACTTAGAATTCTCATCATTGTTCAGCTAGTAAATAGTAGAATAAAGATTCAAATGTTGGTCATGTGAATCCAAACTCAGTGTTGTTTCCACTAAATAATCTAATACCCTTCTACTCTGGCATCTTTTCTATTCCCATTTCCATTGTTATTACCCGAATCCAGGTCATTATCATCTAATGATTTGGACAGCTGCAAAGGCATCATATTTAGTATCCCAGTCTAATAAGAAGTAAGTATTAATTTAATAAATAAATGGAACCTATTCATGTACTGAAAATATTGTTTTCCTGTATTCACTGAGGGAATCTCATTTTATAACACAGTGTATCCCATAGCATACCAAACAAAGATTTTTGTATATAATAGTTCCTATGTAGAACTTTAATTAGTACCAATTGATTAATCAATAATTTGTTAAGCAACTATGATGCACTAGGCACTGTGCTAAGTGATAGGGATACAAAAAAAGGACTAATGATAGTTTTTGTTCCAGAAAACTCACAGTAACAAGCAGACACATTTTTACTAACAAGTTATATACAAAATAAATAGAAAGTCATTAAAAAAAGGGCAAGCATTAGAATTAAGAGGGGTAGGGAAAGACTTTCTATAGAAAATGGGATTTTAAGTTGGGATTTAAAGGTATTCAGTAGGTAGAATAAGGAGGGAGAGCATGGAGGATAGCCAGGAAGAATACCCAGAGCCAAGGGATAGAGAGTCTTACTTGTGGAACAACCAGGATGTCTCTGTCACAAGACGGACATGGGATAAAGTGTAAGATGACTGGAAAGGCAGGAGGGAGCAAGATTATAAAAGGCTTTAAATGCCAAAGACAGATTTTCGTATTTCATGTGGAGATAATAGGGAATTTTTTGAGCACGGAGATGATGACATGGTTGGACCTAGCTAGGGTGGTTTCTCATTTTATATAGGCTAACATTCAAACTCCCTAACCTGGCAATGAAAGTCCTCCAGGCAACATGGTGAAATAGATATAGTATTGAAGAATTATGTTTGAATGCTCCTCCAATACTTGCTAAGTATGAGACAATGGGCATATAATTTAGGCACAGGGTCCTCATCTGTAAAAAATGGGATAATTTCATATATGCATATACAGACATGTTGGAGTGCATATATAGATGCATGTAGATATGCATATTTATATACATGCACAGTGTAGGCACACACATATATACTTGGATGTATGATAATATATGATATGTGCATACATGCATGTGAATATATGTATGTGTGTATATACATATATACACACACCATCAACCTAAACTGTAAGGAAAGACAATTACAAACTTTAAAATGCTCTATAAATCTGAATTGCTATTATTATCCATCATTTGTCTCTATTTTTTTCTGTTTTGTATACTTATTATTTTCCCATACCCTAATCCTATCTTTATACCTTTGCTCACAATATTCTCTCTGACCTGCAATCTCTTGTTCACACTTCAGATTAACAACTAAATCCTACCCATTCCTCAAGTACTTTCTTAGGTGAAGTATTCCCCTGACATTCTTGCCCACAACGATTTTCTTTCCTTCTGAGCTCATTTACTGTCATATGTAGTTCATTAGTTTTATAGGTATAAATCCTATCTCCCCAGTTAAATGGTAAGCTTTTGTAGGATTGTGTAATGTGTTATACTTTCTTATAAATGTATTTCTCTTACTATCAGTGTAAAGCCTTCTTCTGATTACATGCCACATAAATATTTGTTTAATAAATAAAGCCTTTCTAGAAACACTTAAAAACACTCAGTTTCTTATATATTAAATTTCGACTTGCCTTCAACACAGCCTTCACCATATGGCCTTAATCAAATTCTTTCTTTTTTTTTTCCTCCCTCTTTGTTTTTTCCCATCATGTCACAGAATGTTATCTTCTTCCTGCCTTTAGCAAACATGTTGGTTTGAATAAAAAAAAGTTGTCTTCTGTTTCCCACTGTTGACTTTTATTCTAATGACTAAATATATATTACTGTTTTTCATCTAATAGTTAAGTCTTTCTCTGGGGTTCTAAGTCAATGGCCAGTAGTTTTACCTCAGTGACTTCATGACTGGGTAGTATAGGTTTATGTTTCCTAAGCAGCTAAGTAATATGTTATCCACACAAATAAGTTTAAATTCATTGTAGAATTGTTGTAAACTGCATGGGTAATGCAGCTTACCCTCTCTCTCTCTCTCTTTGTCTCTGTCTTCCTGTCTCTATCTCTCTCTTTGTCTTTGTTACTATTTCTGTCTCTTTCTCTCTCCTCTCTTTTTTCTTTCCCCTCTCCTTCCCCTTTCTCTTCTACCTTCTCTCCCTTCTCCCCTCATCCCTTTTTCTCTCTCCCCTTTACTAAATGTTTCTTTTTGCTCTGGCTCCTTGCTCACTGGCATTGACAAAATTTTTTGTTGAGGAAAAACAACTCAGAGACATTTTTCTCATGCCTCAATCTGTTCCCAGCCCACCTTTTCTGCCTTATTAAATGTTAATCTTCTTTATTCATTCAATAAGCATGCCAAATTTGCCTTCTTGCTGTATTGGATATGTAATCCTGGACAAATCACTTAATTGCTTTTTATTTTAGTTTTCTAGAATCCAGTACTGAAATTTGTTTTCATAAAATATTGAAAATTGTCAAGATCACCTGACTACATGCCAGGTACATTGCATGTCTGCAATCCCTGATATTGGGGAAGTGCAGGACAGTGAATCTCTTGAGTTTAGGAGATCTGAGATAGTGTGAGTGATATTGAGCCAGTGTCTGTAGTAAATCTGGCATTATTATGGTAAGACCATGGGAGTGAGGAAGCCACCAGGATGCTTTAGGAGAGACAAATCAGCTGCAGTTGAAACAAAACAGACCAAAGTTCCCAAAGTTTATCAGTATCTGGCCTGTGAGTAGCTCTTATACATTCAGATTGAGTGCAATGGGGAGATATGTGTTTAAAAAGAAAAGAAGAAGAAAAAAAAAAGGAAAAAAAGAGAAAAGATAGTGCTGACATGGAACATGTTAGATATATACAAATCAATATAAGCATGAAAATTTTAATGATTGTGCAAATTTACTTACTGTCAATAGAGATTAGATAATTGGAAATACTGTGAGGGGAAAACAAACAAAAAACATCCATGCTTCTTGCAGATTCCAGGATTAACCACATAGTAATTAAAGAAAAATGGAAGAATAATTTCATTTAACTTCATTAGATTGGTGAGTGAATATGTTTTAAGAAAATATTAAAAACATTCCAAGTTTTAAGACAAAATAGTATTTATAGTACTACTTCTAACCATTTTTTGTCATTATGAAATTATTCAGTAAAGTGACATGGGCCATTATATCATTGGAGTTAAAGCTGGAAGGCAATTTAGAAGTGATCTAGTTGAACTATCTCATTTTACAGGTAAATAAACTGAGGGCCAGAGAAGTTAGGTGATTGTCTAATGTAACCCATCTAATGAATAGCAGAATAGGATTGTAATCTACTTCCTTAGATTTCAAACTTAAGGTTCTTTTTAAAAAAAGTATTTTTAAATTTAGCACCCTGAAGACTTCTATGTGTTAAAAAAAAACCATAGATAATTCACATATAAATGTGAAAGCATAAGTTTCTATTACAAATAATTCTTTTGTTTTGGTGTATAATAAATTCAACACGTTATTTCAAAAATACCCTGCTTATTTGTTTTTTTCTGAACATATTTATGTTCTCTTTCATGCATTAAAAAGAAATATTTCAATAATTCTCTTTTATTTTATCATCTTTTGAAAGGAGGGAGGGATCAACACTATCACCAATTCTTTTCTCTCATCCCATCATATTTTTTAAAAAGGGTCAACACAATCTCTATAACAAATAGGCATATTCAAGATGAATAATTCGCATATTTGTGATGTCCCAAAGTATAGGTCTCTGCATCTTGAATCTGTCACTGTTTTGTCAGAAACTGGGTAACTTTGTATCTAGACAGAAGGCCAGGTCTCAAGAAGCCCTGGATTCAAATCCAGCCTCAGACATTGAGTGTCTGTATGATTCTGGTTAAGTCACTTGACATTGTTTTCCTTGCTTTCCTTATTTGTCAAATGAGCTGGAGAAGAAAATGCTAAACCACTTGTTTCTTTGCTAAGAAAATCCCCAAAGGCATCACAAAGAACCAGATATGACTGAAAAAAGGCTGAACAACAACAACAGCAAAGCCTGGATAATAATAAATTTCTTGGGGTGGTCAAAGCCAGTGTTCATTCCAAAACTCTATTTTATAAATCAAAAGATATTGAAGTTTTAGTGACCAAACACTACAGATGCATATTTAAGGGACATTGTAGACTACGTTAATAAAGCAAATATTACAATAAAGCAAGTCACATGACTTTGTGTTTCCCAGTGTGTATAAGAATTGTGTTCACATTATCCTGTAGCTTATTAAGTGCACAATAATATTATGTGTAAAAATGTACATACTTCAATCAAAATACTTTATTGCCTAAAAACATTATCCATTATCTGAGCCTTCAGCTTGTCATAGGTATTTAAGCTGGTGGAATATCTTTTCTTGATGTTGAGGGTTCCTAACTGATCAAGTTGGAGGGTGCTAAAGAGTGAGTTGGCTGTGGCAATTCAATAGTGAAGTTTATCTAATCAATTGACTCTTCCTTTCATTTGAATTGTTAGAGGCCATTGAGGGACTATTAATTGGCCTAAATTCAATATTGTTTTGTCCCTGAAAATAATAATAAAAAAAAGTTTGAACCAAAGAATGGACAAAAATGTGACACAGAGACATGATGTGAGCACAAGCTTTTGGGAAAATGGCACTGACAGACTTGCTTGAAGCAGATTTGCCACAAACCTTCAATTTGTAAGAAAAAAATGCAATATATGAGAAGTACAATAAAGCAAAGAACAAAATGAGTGTTTGGTTACTAACACAACAACAGGAAAGATCGTTTAATTTGTTATTAGAGACAAGAGTTAATTTACATTATTTTTTTTGTTCCCAGTGGCAAAATGGCCATTTTACTCTTATAAGGTCAGGTTGCAACCTATATAAAATACTAATGAGTAAAAATAATGAGTTTACATGATGGGGAAAAATGGCAGAAGGTTTCCACAAAGGTGAGCACATGAATGTTATTATTATTCTTGGACAAATGATGAAACACAAATAAAAACAAACCCTAAGGATATATTTCTCTTGAAGTGTAAGCCCTTATGGAGCTTACATTTTACTGCGGACATACAAGAAGTAAATACAAAGCAATTTTAAGAGAAAGAGTGCTATTAAATCAGTGGAGATAGAGGAGGTAAATCAGAAAAGGCCTCATATATAGGGGAGCCCTTTTTTGATTCCATAAGATGGAAAGAAAAAAGAGCTTGAATTTCATACTTTGATAACCACTTGGGCAAAATTGTAGAAACAGAATCTAAAAGGTTATAAATGGGGAACAGCTAGCAGGTTAGTTGGTCTGGAATACAAAATCTGTGAAGGTGAGCACCATGAAATAAGAATCAAAATGTAGATGAGAACCAAAAAGTGGAAAGTTTTAAAATTCCAGACATAGGGTTGTTGTCTTGTATCTTAGTAGTAATAGGGAGCCATTGAAGATTTTTTAAAATTAGAAGATAGTAGAACTTAAGGTTATTGCCATCTAACACAGCATAAATGTCACAAAAATTTGTAAAGAGAAAATAAATGTATAATTCTGGCTTCAGAATTGAAACAAGTCAGGGCATTCTGAATCATCAAGGTTATGTTAGCCATTTAAACAGTTTAGCATCTTTTCACTTATATTTGGTGACCATCTTATGGAATTAAGAAGCTCAGATGGAAATTTCCTCAATGTGTTAAGAAACACATGAAAAAAATGAAAGAAGGAAGAAAAAAACATTGTTTTTTCTCTCATTGTGACAACATTGTTTAGACGTTTAGATAGGAAGTATTTTTGAATTCTGTTTTATTACCAACTTTCTCCACTAATGTTCTTTACTTAGAACGTTAATTTAGCTAAACTGGGTTCATATTCATTTTCTTATTCTTTCTTTATCGGAAACAACATACAGAGACTATATAACGAGACCATATTAACCATGCTCAAAACAAAACAAAACAAAACAAAAAAAAAAAAAAAAACAACTTGACAATTTGCCATTTTTTTCCCTGAGGTTTAAGTCTGTAACCTTAGCACTGCAAATATTAAATCTCTCATTCTCTGAGGCACTGAAGTTGCTGAGAGTTTCATGCTAAGATCACATCTGTGGGGCACAGAGCAAGGCAAGAAATGATTTTAATGTAGCTTTTGCAATTAGCACCTAATTAATGAGGTGTAAAGCATTAGTGACCTGAGGTGCAGTGATATTACACAGTATCATATTATTGCATGTCTCATTACTCATTTAATTTTACGTTTTCAATAGCAGCAGCAGGCATTGTTATGGTTGCTTCATGAAAATGATAAGAACATCTTACAAAGGAGAAGAATGCTTACAATTTTAAACTCTTGGGAAAATACAACTATTATTAAGCATAACTGTGTTATAGATGAAGTAGTAAAGTTTAGAAATGGCATAATAAATCCTTTTCTTTATGGAACGAATATCCAATATCCAATTATTTCTGGTTTTGAGTTCAATTTTTTTTAAGTTACATCTGATTCTTTGTAATCCCATTGGGTTTTCTTGGCAAAGACACCAGAGTGATTGCCATTTCCTTCTCTAGATAATTTTCTAGATGAGGAAACTGAGGTAAGCACAGTTAATGTAAATTGTCCAGGATCACACAGCTAGTAAGTGTCTGTGAAGGAAATCCTTTTTATCAGCACAGATCTACAACTGTTCTAAATAGAATTATTTTGGGCACTAGGAAATCATTTGACTTGACTAGGCTCATACAGCCAGAGTTATGTCAGGGGAAAAATTTTATCCTAGGTCTTCCTGAATATCTCCTGCTTTACTTCTCCTGTTTAGAAAGTCTGTTGTTCACTGATTGTTTTGTTTTAGGGTATTCTTCACCTATGAAAAATCCCTAGTATATGCCAGCATATCCATTACTCATGACTTATTCTGACATCATTTTAGGAGATCAACTTGTAATATAATCTACCATGGTAGGATGGGATGGGAATAGTAGACTTCTATATGAAGCTAAAATTCACAAAAGAAATCTTAGAAAATAGTTCTTTAGTGATCTTTCTTGTGAAACCTAACTCTTTTAGATTTTTCCTTCCAAATAGTCAAATTTATAAAGTCATAACCAGGATTCATGTTTTAACAGTGACAAAAACAAATATGTTCTTCCTTTAATAGTCTCCTAGTATACTCACATTGAGTGTTTGCCTATTAGCAATATGATAGAACAAGATAGTCATGAATATATTAAACTGTCAGATATCATTTTAATAATATCAATTCCTGACTCGCTAAAATACAGACATTAACACACATGCATGTACCTGCATGCACATATACACTAAATGGGACAAAAAACCTTTTGCAAAAATGAACCTGTATAAACACTTGTGCATTACTGAATAGTTTGATATTCATTTTTATGTATTCTATAGCCAATCTAAGAAAGCTAATAGAGAGTTCTAACAACAACAACAAAAAAAAGATCTGAAAAGCATTTTATGTGGTTGCTTTTAATTGAATTATATATGAACTTCTTTTAAGTCTTTTGATGCCATGTGGGTTGTAACTAATCATATGTCCCTTTAGACAAAGTTTTCTTATGAATAAGATGTGCCCTCAGAAGATTTTCTACATTGAATGAATTTATTCAGTTAAATTAAAAATCTCATAGTATGTAAGAAAATTGATTCCTAAATAATGAAAAAAAATGTTTTAATTACTCTATAAAGTAATGGCTACTATAGAAGCAAAATCACTAAAATTTTTGTCAGGTTTTTTTTTTTTTTGCTAAGGCAATTGGGGTTAAGTGACTTGCCCAGGGTCCCACAGCTAGGAAGTGTTAAGTGTCTGAGACCAGATTTGAACTCAGGTCCTCCTGACTTCAGAGCTGGTACTCTAACCACTGCAACACCTAGCTGCCACTAGTTTTAATCATTAAAGTAAACCAGTTACAAGATCTGGGCATCCTCTTTTTTGTGAAAAATAATATGAGTTAAAGTTTTAGATTTCTTTTTTTTTAATATAGCATTATAGGAACTAGGAAGAAGTATGACATAGTACATATTCATTGACAGAAACAATCATTAATGACAACTTCTAATATTGCTGAGTGAATATCGAGCTGAGTCCTGTTTAGATTGTACTTGTGTTGTCTAGTCAATCAGCTAACTTGATCGAGATGTGACATAGTATGCTAAATAATGAGACAGAAGAGAAGAGCTATTAGTCATTTAGCAAGTAAGTATTAAGTGCCTACTGTGTCCCAGGTACAGTGCTAGGTATTAGGGATGCAAGAAATGGAGAAGACAACATATAACAACTATAAAGTGAATAATTTCAGATTTATATGTTGTTATTGTTGTTCAGTTGTTTTTGGCCATGTCCAACTCTCTGTGACATTTGGGATTTTCTTGGTAAAGATATTGGGGTACTTGGGCATTTCCTTCTCAAACTCATTTTACAGATGAAGAAACTGAGGCAAACCAGGTTAAGTGACTTGTCCAGGATCCCACAGCTAGTAAATATCTGAGGCCAGATTTGAATTCACTAAAATGAGTCTTCCTTACTGTGAACTTGACACCCTATCCACTGCCCAACCTAGCTACCCACAAATACATACAAAAATAATTAGATTCATAATAGTTTGGGAGGGCACTAGTTGTTGGCAGATCCAGAAAAACTTCATGTGAAGAGTGGTGTTTTAGCTATATCTTAGGGGGAAGTGTAGACAAGGATAATAAATACATTCCAGGCATGGGGGACAACCAATGTATAGGCAGAGAAAATAAATAAAATATGTTGTATCTACCCATGTTGATACTGACATATAAGGTAGCCAGAGAAGAATTATTGCTGCTACATTTCAGGGGTAACAGGGGCTCTAAATAGGTACCAAAATATCAGTTTAAAATTGCTTCATAGAAGATGCTTCTATAATGATTCTACTTTTGTTGTTACCCCTGGAAAAGCATTTTCATAGTTGATGTTACAGTATCCTATTTGTCCTCTGGGTTTTTCACAGTATAGTTTCTGTGATACAAAAACAAGAGTTTCTTTGTATATTTGTGTGTGTGTGTGTGTGTGTGTGTGTGTGTGTCTATTCTATAGTTCATGGCAGATACTGGAGAAATATTCTACTTAAATTCCTTCTTAATTGACATTTCACTTGGAGGTTTCACAAAGTTCCTCTTGACTATAAGACATGTTTGTTATAGACCACAAAATGTTTTATTTGATTATTTGTCCAAACTAATTTTTTACTTAAGAGAAAAAGTACATTTTAAGATTTCAAATAAAGTGGCTCTCTAGCTGAATTTCAATGGAGTGATGATGGACACTTGTTGTAAACTTTTTTTTTAATCTAAGATGATGCTTGGAAATCTGTGTAATACTTCTTGAGATTGGGCGCCCCTTATGTTACTAAAGCTTTGGATAATAATTCCTAGTGACTGAAATTAGTTCCTTCTTATCAGACCTTCATACCATTCCCCAGAGATAGATAGTGAGATGGGTACAAAGATGATAAATAATCAATCAATAAATAGATAGATAATCGAGTATTTTGTAGATGCTTACTATGTGTCTGAAACTGTGCTAAACACTGGGAAAACAGATCCAAGCAAAGAAGTCTCTACCTTTAAGACAACACAAGAGTGGCAAGATGGAGTGAGAAAAGGAGAACAAGAATTTGTATACTGAGAACCAAAGTGATTGTTGAGATGGAAGAAGAGAGGAAAACTGGAGAATCCAGTTTTTACTGAAAAGAAGCCTGTCTTGGTCTACTCCTGAAATAGAGGTATGAGCGGTAGTCAGTCACCTGTCAGAAGAACCAGCCACAATGTGAAGGTTTCTTTGGGTTGGCAAGTAGGAGAGAAAACAAAGACCAGAGAATCTGTCATTATAAAATGTATTAAAGTTACTTTAGGGGTTACTAATATATATTATCTACTTCTCTGCTTCCTTATGCCCACCCTTTTCAAACCTGATTTGCTGTTAGAAGTTGGAGACTTCAATTGTGATAGTTTTCAATTCCTAATTCCAATATTGTGAGTCTCTCTATGTATATGTGGGTGTGCACAAACATGATGTTCCAAAGCAATTAAAGCTTAAAATTGCATTAGAACTTCCACGATAGCATATACATAGGCACAGAGTATATAACATATATGTGCCATATGTGTACATAATACATTTTTTTGTGAAGAAATGTATTTATAGAAGTAAAGGTGAAAGAGTTTAAGAATACCTAAAGGTTCATCACCTAATCACTTTCATTTTCTTCTCCTTCCCATTTTCTTAACTCAGTTTCTCTCTGTCACTTATTTTCCTTCCTATGGAAGAAGTGATGATATTTTTGCAACGTGTGTTTGCATAAACATTACAATTTAAAATCAGAAAACATTAAAAAGAGAAAGCATGCAATGTGGAAATGTTTTACATGATTGCACATATATAACCTATGGGAAATTGCTTGCCATCTTAGGGAAGAGGAGAGTGAGAGAATGAGAGAGAAAATTTGGAACTCAAAAACTTTTTGTTTTGTCATGTTAATGACAAATTTGGAAATATATTTAAAATGATTGTGAATGTATAGCCTATATTGTATTGCTTGCTCTCTTGCAAAGGGGTGATCCCAGGAAGGGAGAGAAAGGAAATTTTTAGCTCAGGCTCTTATAGAGGTGAATGTTGAAGGCTATCTTTATATATAATTGGAAAAACAAAATGCCATTGAGAAAAAAATGGAAAGAGAAAAAACATGTTAAAAATGGACTAGTTCAGGGGTGTGCTGGTAAATATTTAATAAATGGCTCTCTGAAAACACATGACACTCTTTTAAATTTAATATGCATTATTAACATTTTCTCCATCACTTTCTTAAAGCTAGATAATCCATAAAATATAAATCAAGCTCTGACTTGAAATTCCTTGTTTTCCAAGGTGTAAATGCTCACACTGCAAATTCAATAATAAGCTCTCAAAAGTCGGTTCTAGCATACTGCTGGACTCATTTAACCCACATTGTTTGACAAATGAGGAAACTAAATCTAGGAAAAGGGAGATGGCTTGTCCAGGGCCACATAGTCAAAGACAGATCCAGGACTAAGACCCATGTATTTTAATTTCCAGTTAGGATTTTATTAGTCAGGGAAGATAAGGAAAGAAAATTTTTCTGATGCTCAATTCTACATATACATTTCAACAATGACTAGGTCATGTAACCAACCCCACTAGTCTAAAACTGTTTTGGCTAAAAAAAAAAAAACACCAAACAAACCCCCTAAAAACAAACAAACAAAAACCTTCCTCATCCTCTCAGTCTTCAAAGTTCTTGCTAGTTAAAGGGGCAGAGTAAATTATTTAAGATTAAGATGAACCACACATAGTAATTCAACTAATAATCTATTCCAGTATAAAGTGAGTTCGGAGAATGATGTTTGAGCAACTGTTTTCTTTGGAATCCTGGACAGGACAGAATTGGTCTAAAAATGAACACACAATTTCTTTTAATAATAGCTTGAGCTTTGGATCAAAGTACAAAGGTCAAAAGGCAATGTGTGTGTGTGTGTGTGTGTGTGTGTGTGTGTGTGTGTGTGTGTAAGATGGGGCAGGGTGCTGTTGGGAGGAGCTCAGGGTTATTATGTAGGAATGACTGGTCAGACTGTAGTGCTTTAATCCCCATGACTGTTTTTTCTTTCTTCGTTTTTTTTTTTTTCCATTCCTACTTACATTGTACTATTTTCAAATTTGGGTTTAGAGGAGATGTTCATTAATTAAACATGCAAATGAAAATGTTCTCTTTTCATTAGCAGCTTGTACTTCTCTTTTTATATTCACGATGCAGAATAATGACTCTCTGATACTGATTTTTTTTTTTTTTTTGTGGGTAAGACATTTTTCTGAAACTAAGCTAATGTTCTAACTTTCTTTCCTCAGAGGTCTTTGGATTGATTTGAGAATAACCTGACCCTAAATGAAAATGGAAACAATTAAAGTGTTCTCCCCTGCTTTTTCTAATAGCAGAACATCATGGCTATATTGCACCAAAAGGCACTTTACTAGCTTTTCAAGACAATAGAATTTTCACTGCATTGCTTTCAGTTATACCTTTGCTCCCTGGGTATTTCTGGCAGGATGATCAGAAATAAATTTGATGGCATTCAAAGAAGCTCAGTTAACTCTGTTTATCATAGACGCCACCAGCTGCTATTTTAAAAGAAAATTACAGTTCAGTCCCATTATCCTTTTAAAATAGGATTTACAATACACAAAAGTTATCACCTCGCTCCTTTTATCACTGTTTCTACATTAGTCCTTATAGTAGTTGAGGTCTCATAAAAGGCCTTCGGTGCTCTGATACCCTGAACAATTTGGAGTATTCTGTTGTGTCAGCTCACTGCAACTGGAATCCAATATTTTAGCATTATTACACTTCCCCTTGCCATTGATGATAATGGGATGATTTTATGGTCTTTTTTGACACAGAAAATAACATATGATACCACTGTGTGCCGACCTCATTTTCTTGGCTTGCTAGTCTAGACTTGTTTGTTGAGGATGTTCTGATATTGAATTGTTAAAGGCGCGACTTTTTTAAGGAATGAAGTCACAAGATTAACTTCGATTCAGGATTCACAACCAAACTCAGGAAGTTCTTTAGGACAATGCTGATACTTCTATAATGGATTGTCTTTCTTTGTGACCTCCAAAAGAATCCGGGGGCCTCCTTTTACTTCCAAGTAGTTGAAGATCAGTTACAACCATTGTTCCTTTGGCAATAATTATTTGAAAAAAAGGTACTAGGGAGGATTACACAGGCACAGCAAAGTGAGCCATCAGGAAGGACAAAAAATTGACAATGTGCCATCTGAAATGATCAAGTTGTCAAGGATGACATTGATATAAAATCCCCTGTTACTGAGGATGAACCAGAATAGTACCAAAGGGCTAAACCTGAGCCAGATTTGATTTGTCAACGGGTTGCTCTTATTTTGACAACATCTCAGTGAAATTGTCACATCTGTCGAAATTGTTGGAAAATTAGATGTAGCAAAGAACTCCAAACAATCTTATTTTTCTAGTATGGGTTTGCTGGGGTTTTCCTACAATGAGTCATGATCTAAGAGCAACAATGAAGTGTCACAACAATCAGAAAGATACCATCTGTTGACAAAAGATGAAATAAAGAAGAATATCCATAGTTCTAGAAGGGTATGTATCTATCAGTACATATTTTAAAAAAATAAAATTGGCTATAAATTTTAAAAATGCCTTAAATCTCCCCAAATCTATTATTAACAGAATAGAAATTTGTAATTAGGTGTTTTGCATTGATACTATCTGCTGAAAGTATAGATTTGTTTATTTAAGCTTCCAGTTTGGGGACTGCTGACATTTGAAAATGTAGAAGACACATGCTTCACCTGTAACCTCCCCACCTGGTGTTTAAAGACGTTTCTCAACAGGGACTAACTATTGTGAACTTTCATTTCATTTAATGATTATGATTTAACAAAGCAACAACAAAAGGCAATTTCTGATAAGTAGTTGGAATTTATATATTTGGGATTCTTCATGAAGCCTGACACATTCATCCTCATTCTTTTTTTTTAAACACTAGCATATTTCTGTGTACATTTCACAATTCTGTATGCTTGAGAATGTTGACACATCTTTGAAAATCGAGGACTGTGAATTATTCTTGAAAATACTCTAACCACACGTGACCAGAAGTCAGGGCCAGAAGTCTAGAAAAACCATTAAATGGAGATCTTATTTAAAAGTATCACTTACTAAAATACTTTTAGAAAATTGATGATTCAGAGTACTATAATGTTAGCAAAATTAGGGGAAATGTCTGTTTAAAGGGAAAATATTTGCCATGCTGATGAATGTCTGAGGAAGTAAAAGCATTAGGAATTCCCTTTGAATTTCAATATATTTTAATTAATGCTGATACATAATTAATATGCACATTAATATAAAAAGCAACCAATAATAGGGCATTTGATTGTAAGTACTTATCTATCATCACTGATATGAAATATTTCAATGCATATATTTACCTTCTAAGTCAACTTCTACCATTTTATATAGCTTTAAAGTCTGAAAACCTTACAAACATTACCTCAACTTACCCTATGAAGATGCTATTATTATCCCCATTTTATAGAGGAAGAAAATGAAGAAGGCAGAGGTTAAGCAACTTACCAGGAATCATGCAGCTAATAATAGTGTGCAGTTGAATTTGAACTGAATTCTTCCTGACTTCAGGTCTATCACTCTAATGATTCACTTACTTGCCTCTTAAAACAAGGGATGTTGTGTATGATTTAAAACATAGTATAGTTCCTTTTGTAACTGGTTTCCACTTGACAGGACAAATGTGACTGCTTAATCTCTTATATTTAATTTTTCTGATATGGAATCAAGCTTCAAGAGATATGATTTGACTCATGCTACATACAAAAATCACATAATAGAGAAAAAAAGTTATAATTGATTTCTCTCATAATACAATGCAAGATTAGGGAAAAGTAATGTAGTACAATAGAATTAGTATGATCTTTGGAGTCAGAGGATTTGGCTTCAAACCTCAGTTCTGATCTCTAATACGTAGGTCACTTTGAGAAAGTCACTTCAGTCTTGTGCCTCGGTTTCTTCATCTATAATTACCTAGTCAGCTAGTATTTGTTAAATGCAATTATAAGCCCGGAATCTTGCTAGAAGCTAGAGACGAAAATACAAAGAATAAAACTACCTGAAAGGGGTTTATGTTATAAAGGGGGGGGAATACATATGATATATATGTATATATACATGTATATATATATGCATATATATAAATATATGAGATTTTGGACTAGATGAGGTTCCTTCCAACTCTATGATGAACAAGCACTATTATTAATCACAATTGAAAGTTGAGAAAGAGAGAGGAAATCTGATTTCTCTTCTTTTACTAGTAAGATAGAGCAATATAAATATAAACCATATAAACCAAAACTCTATGAATGGATACTAAATAATTTTTAGTAGTAATGAAAACAATAGTTTGAGAATTTTTGAGAAAAAATACCTGGATTAAGTGATGTAATTTGCTCTTTTTTTATTCCCTTAAGAAAGGAGACAACTCATCAACATATTTTTATTAAAGGACTAATGAAAAGTACATAGCAGAGAAATAAAAGAATAACCTATAAGGAAGCAAAGATGGATGGTCATGAATATAATCTCTTATTACATATGGAAATTTCTTTAAATGGAAATTTATCATTACATATTTTGAATCCTCCCTGATATTCTGCTGGGCACATGACAATGTTTTATAAAATGAAAGAAAGAAAGAAGCTAACAAACTTTTAAGAAAGAAAAGCATTAAATACAAATAAACAACAAATAAAAATTTTAAAAACAAAAAAAAATTACCAAAAAAAGGACTAATGAAAGGACTTTCTTAAGTACTGAAAATACAAAATGGTTCCTGTTCCCAAGGAGCTCATGGTCTAATGGGGGAAGACAGGATGTAAACAACTATGTACTAACAAGATAAATATATGATAAATTGAATATAATAAACAGATGGAAGACAATAATTAAGGAGGATCAGATTAGGTGAGATTTTAGCAGAGGACTTGTTGGAAATTAGGAGTCAGAGATGAGGAAGGAATGAATTCTAAATATGGAGGAACAACTCATGAAAATGCACAGAGGGATATTAATAAGACTCATTTAACTGAAGCATATACTATAAGTAGAAGAATTGTGAGAAACAAAAACAGAAAAATAGGCAGGAGCTAGATTATGGAAAGTCTTGAAAGCTATCAATTATAGGTGATTATTCTTAATTCTTTAGGGAGCTGAGAGATGGTAAATAATTTTAGGAATGACAGGGATACGTCTGGGAGTCATACTTAGGAAATATTCCTATGGCAGTCATATGTAGGCTGCATAAATATGGGCTTCAATACTCCCACTGATAGTATTGGCAGCAGTCATGGAGGACTTCTCTAAAGAGTAAATAGTTTCCAAAGATAAATGATAAGGAATTGTTTATGTACCAAATTACAAAGGGCTCCAACAAATGATGTTTTGCAATAATAATTTTATTAAAAGATTATAAGTAATTTTTTCTTCTGCAGCGTAATAAAAGTGGTAATATATTTAGAAGAATTGCACATGTTTAACTAATACTGGATTTCTTGCTATCTAGGGAAGGGAGGGATGAAGAAGAAAAAGATGGAACACAAGATTTTGCAAGGGTGAATGTTGAAAACTATCTTTGCATGTATTTTGAAAAATAAAAAGCTATTATTTTTAAAAAGATTATAAGTAAATCACATAACAACACTGAAATGACACTATAGCATGGCCCTTAGCCCAAACATTGGAGACTAACCCAAAATATTCTGAAGACTATTCTTTTTGCTCAGTTCTTTCTTCTGGATCTCCTATAGCAAATTTGCTTTCTTTAATGATTTAACAGTATTCCTGGTAGGCTCACCCACATATAATGCTATCTCAAATATTCTCTTTTATGTCTTATATCCTACACTCACAGTTCTAATGATTTGTAGTTGTATGTTTTTATGAGTCTCACCACCTATTCTGTGCTCTATGTTTCTTCCCAGTGTTTCCCTTTTTCTCATTGTTAGTGCTGTCTCAGGTACTCTGCCCTTATCCTATATTCTCTATCAATTAGATAACTGCCAAACATTTGGCTCTACTCTGCTCAGTCCTGTCCTTCCCCTTGCCCAAGAATGTTCTATGGGCAGATCATCCTGAGAGATATTAGTTGAGCTGTATTTAAAATTAGCCCTTCTTGTCTTTTGTTGTTGTTGTTGTTGCTTCCCTACCTAGAGACCTGATCTAGATGTTTCTTTTTGTAGTTTCCTTAGTATTAAGTTTTTCTTCCTTCCCCTCAATGCTGTTTCCTCTATGGGTGAGTCTTCAAAATACCAATGATGTGAGATAAGGTATGCTTATATTCCTATTTTCTCCAATTATTCAAAATAATTTAAAGAAAGGACTGTCACATTACATAAGCATTCATGAAAGTATTGTAATATTTTTATAACATGCCAGCATCTTGATTAGATTTACAGAGAAAGTTAATTACTTAGGGGAAATCATCATTAGGAAGACTACTGAATAATGCTATTGGAAAATTATCTTGATCTTCCATATAAAATCATAATTTGTTAATAAAATAAAAAAAATCATTATTTGTTTTAGAGTCTGCACATGCTTTTAATCTACCACCCAAATTACTTGATATCCTCCTAGTAGTTAAAGATGTGGACATTTTTTATTTTAAAGTTAGAAATTCTTTGTGTTTCATTAGCTGTTTTGTATCTTGCTGTGCCTTTGTTATATTTCAGTAAATTTAGCCCAATGGGATTAATTATATTCTCTTATTTTAGATTTTATAATTTTCTTTTGATAATTAAACATAAATACTGTGTCATAAATAATAACTGATGAAGTAAAATAATGGAATTGATAAAATAATCATTTTCAAAGGTAATATTTTTAGACAAGTTAGATCAACCAGTTGCAAAACTGAAAAATCTCATTAATTCATTTGGCTGTTTTTTAAACATAATAAAATTATTATTTTGTTGTTGACACAAATTGGAAGGTCACTGAATTAAACTAAATAAAAGTGAATTCAATCAAATCACATAGAAAGGAAAAAAATTCTAATTGTGAGCCATGTCAGTCTATAAATTCACAGCTGTTGTTCACTGGTATGTTTAATATATGGTAGATAGAAAGCAATATGCATGAGAAATCACAGTGAAGTTGGCCTTAGGTAAAGCAATGAAATTAACTAAATTTGATGCCTCTAACTTCCCTTCTATCTTTACTCCTTTTCTTGGTAGTACTTTTTCTACTCCCGAATACCTGATGTTTATGAGTTTTTTTTTCTATTTTCCCATCAAATCCTAGTGTCAGAAAAATTACTTACTAGCTTAATTCTAATGAAGTCCTTAAGATAAACTTCAAAATTTAACGTATCTCAAGATTAATGCCATTTGAACAACAACAACAACAACAACAACAAAACAAGCCCTCAGTTAAAAAGATGAATTTCTAACTGGGGAATTTTAGGTACTAGGAAACTGGTGGGAGAAGTATTTGTGGGGATAGAGAACTCTGCTGAATTTTGGAAGGGTCCATAAAGATAATTTTTGTTCAGGGTATTCTAGATTGTAAATTTAGCACTGGAAAGGGAAAGTATTGGCTATTCAATCCAAATACTCTCATTTATTGATTAGAAAACTGACATTAGATGATTCATCCAATATTATACACTTAAGGGAGTGACAAGTCTAGGATTAGAAAGAATCTGGCCAGAGAGTTGCAGTGTCTTTTGACTCCAAATCCAACCAGTATTCTTCCTCTGAAGTACAATGCTTCTTGTTCCTGTGTGTGTGTGTGTGTGTGCGTGTGTGTGTGTGTAATTATTTTTGTTGTTTTTTGTTCTTTGTTCTCAAAGAGGACAATGTCATCAGGGATATGAGAGACAAATACAGAGAAACACAGAGAGAGAGACAGAGAGACAGAGAGACAGACAGAGACAGAGAAACAGACAGACAGATACACAGAGAGAACAAGAGTGAGAGAAAGAGAGAGAAAGAGACAGAGACAGAGAAACAGAAACAGAGAGACACAGAGACAGAGACAGAGACAAAGTGTGAGATCTGGATCTGGAGTCAGGATAGAGATGAGTTTAAATCTAGCTTCAGATATTTAGTAGCTTTGTGACCATTGTCTATCTCAGTCTTCTCATGTATAAAACATGGATAATAACAACACCAGTGAGAAACATTTTAAAGCAGTTTGCAAATGTAGTAGTGCTATGCACATGCTAGGTATTATTATTGTTGTTGTTATTATGATTAAATTAACATAAAATGAGAAACTAATTATACTTTGGGCCAATATAACTCCCTTCTTATGAACCAATATTCTTTAGAAATATTATCTTAATTATATCACTATCCCTGTGGTATAATAAGGTCTGAGTACATTACTCTCATTCCTTTGCTACTGTATAGGAAATTTCAAAAGAAGTTGCAAATTTAATGCATTCATTATAGCACCAAAGAACAACAGTTCATGTTTTCAACAATAATAGCCTGAAAATGCCAAAATGCCATAGCTGTACCATTTGATTTTTAAAAACAGGACATATATACTTATTGAAATTTCTTATTTGATGCAAGGGAATCAGGTTTGCAGAAGCCAAGGAATAACTATCAATACTGTATTACATTGGCATGGAATTTTATACTTTTCAAAATATGTTGACAATTTTACTTCATCTCAAAAACAGTGATATGAGGCAACTAAAAAGGTGTTATCCTTTCAATTAATGCAGGAAAATTCAGGTACAAAAAAAAAGATCACATGACACGTCCAAGACCACTCAGGTAAGGGCAAAATTGAGCACTAAAAATTCAGTCTTTTTTTCTCTTTTCACAATAGAGATTTACTCATGAATATACTTAATGGAACCATGAGGAAATTTCATTGTCTTTCCTGGAAGTTGCCAAAGGTTACACTGGCTATTCTGTTAGTCCTGAGCGTAAACAACAAAGTTAATAGAAACATAAGCTCAAAGATCTAGAGCTCAAAGGCTCTTCAGAGATCCTCCAGGCCAACTTTCTCTCTATATAAATTAGGAAATCCAATCCCTGAAGGTTAAGTGATTTGTCCAAAGTCATAGAAAGAATAAATACTTGGAATGGGACTTGAAACCAGGTGCTCTGATTACAGACACTGCTTTTTCCACAATCTATTCTTCAAATAATGGGTCCTAAGAAGAGGAAAATGATTTACAACTGTTGAAGATTTATCTGACTAATCTCTGAACTGGCTGCTTGTAGCATGCCCTTCTCCTTTTTGACTCAGGGATATATGCAATGTGAATGGGAGCATAGTGAGTAGCTGTCATGGTTCATGAGATATATCAAGTCAATGGCAGCTGTGCCATCAATATAACTTGACCTGGGAGTTAACCTTTGATCATCATTGTATACTTTGGACCATTTCTCTCACTTTAAGCAATCCTAAGACTGTGCTCACAACATTTCTGTTCCAAAAAATTCAAGAGTTGGTCTGGTAAAGTGGTTACCCTCAAGGGAAGTTCCCATTGACCTACTCAAGCTATTCAAGAAAGCAAGATAGATCCAGAATTCTGGTTGAACAACCCAAGGTCTATCTTTCTCACTCTAACAGATATTGACCTTTTATTTCAAGACAGCACATGATACATGAATTTGGTGACCTTGTACTTTAGCTCTTTTCTTGTAGAAATATGATGGACCAAATGTTTCTTTGCTGTCTCATGCTAATAGAATTCTTGATCCTAACAGTTAAAGATGCAAAAGGTATATAAGGGTATTTAAGGTAATATTTATATTTCAAGAAGGGAATTAGCCTTGTGTAATGATCAAATAACCATAGACTAATTTAAAACTTAAAGAAAGAACACTTAACAACATGAATAAGAGTTTTAAAGCAATGTCTCAGCACAAATATCTTTTTTTAGAGTATGTCATCTTGAAATGTGGACATTTATCTCATTTCTACATCTAAATGAAGAAAAATTTCAAAGACAGTTATAGCTGCTGATTTATTGAAGGTGGCACTTGGAAAATAAAACAAGGTAATATAAATAATTGAGTATGTCAGTCCAGCTGCTGGAAACAAACATGCCCTTTTGGGCAACACAGTGTTTTTTCCTAAGCCCTCTAAAAATATGTTTTGGAGGTCTTAGGTCTCTTTAGGACATACACAATATTTGACATGTGCTAGCTAGATATTTCAAGGTTCTGTGATTTTATTAGTATGAGAAAGTTGACTGCAACCTTTCCAAACTTTAGTAGATACTTTAATGATTTTTCATGAGCCCCTCTCATCCCCAAATTCTTCATATGGTAGCATGAGGTAATTATCCTTTTTCAACTTAGGGAGGATGGTTCCTTGATGACAAACAAAGAGTCTATTGATGGATAGGCAAAATATTCAGATCTTGTGTTCCACTGGCATAACTTTCAGTAATACTGGATTACTTCTTTGTGATGATGAGGTTGTAGAGCCTCAGTGCAGGACATATATGGGAAATAATTATGAGATCTTAATCTTGATGAGTTTAAATGGTCTCATAAATAAGTAGAAATAATTATGCCCATTTGTCTTATTTACAGGGGTGCTATGAAGATTGTATGAGCTTCAATTGTGAAGTAGTACATGCCGAAAAGCCAATAGAAGCATTTGGCATAAAAAAGGCAGAGTGAACTACCATAAATGATACATCACTCTAGGTAGTAAGTTAAAAGAAAAAAGTGAAAATATGAAGTGAGCACAAAACATATCAATTCTTGTAGAACTTTGAAAACTGCATGAATAATAGCAGGAGAAATAGAACTATAGGAGTTCAGCCAGTCCCCCATCTTCATCCCTGCCCTTTACTTGGAAGATGATCAGTGTTAGAAGTTAGTCATAAATGGCAATTTGGAGGACAAGACGAGAAGAATCATAGATTTACATAACTGGAAGTAACCTCAGTGGCCATCTAGTACAACATATACTTATTAAAGTATTCCTTTTACAGATTTCCCAATAAGAGACCTTTGCTTGAAGACTTCCAATGATGCTGAACCTACTACCTCCTGAAGCCATTCTTTCTACTTCTGGCCAGTGGGAGTTTTCAGGAATTAACAGAAATTTCATAAATTAATTTGCCTCTTAGCCATCTCCAATTATTCTTTCTCATTCTTACATTTGGGGCCAATTAGAAAAAGATTGATATATCTTTTACTGTGATTGTTATTCAAATATTTAACAACAATTTTTTCTCCCAAAGTAATTTATTTTTCAGATTAAATGTTTCCTGTTGCCTCATTTCATCCTCAAATGTCATCATTGGGAACAATTTTAAAATCCCAGTTGTCTTATTTACTTTTTAAATCATCATGCCCAGAAGTGAACACAATGTTCTAGAAGAATTTGAACCAGCATAGACTACAATGGAACTCTTGCTTCCTAATTCCTAGAAGATATGAGTCTCAACTAATTTTTAATATCTCATTAATATCCTTGGCCATCATATTATAACCCAACTATCCTGATATTACAGGCCACAAAATCCCCTATATCTTTTTTTAGATGAAAATGTTAGTGCCTTTTTCTGAGATTAATTCAATTTTATCATGTATATATCTTGTTTGTACATAGTGTTATCATGTTGTGCTCCAACATTAGAAACTAAGTTCTTTGTAGGCAGGGATTGTTTTGCCTTTCTTTATATTCCCAGCATTTAACACATTGACTGAAACACACTAGGTTTTTACTAAATGGTTATTTTTTTTGTTATTGTTGTTGATAATACTGTTGTTTTATTGCTGTTGTCATATCTCCATTGTCTTGTATCTGTGAAGTTGACTAGTCAACTTTTTTGAACCCAATAAACCTTCTGGGAATAAGGAAGTAATTGTAATGTATGCTATCCAACCTCAGCTAGAGGCAGTAAAGTAGCATAGTGGATAGAATGTTAAGTCTAAAGTGAGGAAGACCAGAGTTCAGATCTGTCCTCAGATACTAGTTATGTAACAGTGGGTAAGAAATTTAATTCTGTTTGCCTCAGTTTTCTCATCTGCAAAATGAACTGAAGAAGGAAATGGCAAACCACTGCAATAACCACTGCAATATATATATATATATATATATATATATATATATATATATATATATCTGCTGAGGCAATTAGGGTTAAGTGACTTGCCCAGGGTCCCACAGCTAGGAAGTGTTAAGTGTCTGAGACCAGATTTGAACTCAGGTCCTCCTGACTTTAGGGCTGGTGCTCTATCCAATTGCACCACCTAGCTACCTCCACTGCAATATCTTTGCCAAGACTCCAAATGGATTCACAAAGAATCAGACATGACTGAACAAGAACAATAAAATTTTATATTCTTCACTATTAAATTTTGTCCTTTGAGATTTGGTCCAATGTTTTAGTTAACTAAGGTCTTTTTGAATTCCATGTCTGTTATCCATTATATTAATTATTGTTCCCATCCACAAATGTAATAAGTATGTCATCTATACCTTGATCATGGGTTGGATAGAGAGAGCATTTTAGTTCCTTGAGCAGTATACTGGCTTGTTGACATAGCATTGATATCTGCCAATTCTTTCAACACCTAAGGTTGTAATTCACCTGTTTCTGGCATGAAGCCATGTAAATCCTTGCTATGCCTCTATGAACCATTATTCTTCTTCCTTTTTAAATTTAAAGTGCATTCTACCTGACAGAAAAAAAATGAGGCCAAATAAAAGATAGCAGTTTTGCCTTCTCTCCATTACTCTCTATCATCATTTCATCCACATCAGCAGTCCTATTGCTTCTTCATGCTCTTCCTTTTCCTCAGTATGACTAAAAAAAATCCTTTTTTTTTTTAAATTCTTAGCTTTACTTACAGCCACTGAGCTATCTAAGCTTTAGCTATCTGAGGATTTCTTATAGAATTGTTCCATGCTGTTATTTTTATCCATTATTACCTGACCATACTCCTAATTTCTGCTATGTCTTTAAAAATACCAAGTTGATGAGTTCTCTGTATATCCAATGAGATCTTTCCCTGCAAGAGATTTTGTGGTGAGGAACCTGATTATTAATTCAATTGAGGTGAACCTAAGGCACATATTTGCAGTGACCCAAATCACAGAGAGTTGGGATTTGATTGCAAGCTTCAAATCAATGGGTAAATTAGATTTATTTTGGATGGTATTAGGAGGAAAAGAACCAGGACTACTGACAGAACTCTGGGATGATTCTATTTAGCAGGGGGGCTGACTCTCTTCCAGGTGCTTTTATTTAAAGATAGAAAAAGGTTGTAGCTGATAGAAGAGGCAGACAAAGATATTCCTCAACAAATCATCTGGGTATAACATGCTATCAAGAAAACACTAGCTATAGATGTGGGGAATAAGGCCACTGCAGCACATCTTGTCAAAAGAGAATTGTGAGTAACATTGGTGTTGGAAAGGGAAGTATCTTTGTGAACTACCCAAGATCATGTAACAATAATAATAATAAAATAGAAAATGGTACAGCAGGGGCAATCTCCTAGCTTAGAGGAAATGAAGGGAAGCCTTACTAAGATTTGTCCAAAAGAAATCTTGGCAACTTTATGATTACAAAGCACTCTCATATATTATTCCATCTAATCCTTATAGAAGTCCTATCAGCAATACTTCTTAAACTGCTGGTCATAGCTCCATATAACATCATTTACCTGAATGTGGGAGTTGTGAAATTATGAATTATTACTAGTAAATATTCGATTTGTATACCTATTTTACATATGAGTCTATCTGGGGCCACATAAAAATTTTTTGGGCAAAAAGGGTTCACAAGTGCAAAACGTTTAAGAAATCCTACTATAGCATAGGCAATGAAAGTATTTTTATTTTCATTTCACAAATAAAGAAGTAAAATGAATAGATCACTTCTCAGAAATTAGTTCAATATGAAATTGTGTGCATAAGGGTGAGGAGATAAAGTGATTTGCTCAAGGATATACAGTGTGTATCCCTCAAATTTTTTAAGCTAATAAAGTTTAAACTAAATGAGGACATTTAGGACACCTTATATACAGTTATCCCTTCTGCATTATGGGGTTAGAGATATGGTACTATGCAATTTGGAAAATCTGTGTAAAATGTTTTATCCCTTTTTTCATACCGGAGAAGTCTGAATTTTTCCTATTTCTTTTATGTGGTGTTTATAGAACCTTACTGTAAAATGTGGGTAAAGTATTTGGTCACAAGCTCTGTGTCATCTGCTGGCCTTCATCTGTCTTCTCTAGCTTTACAAAACTTTCCCTATATATTACATTTAATTTTTATGCTAATCTATGATATATCAAAATCCTGATGGGAAATGTTACAATGTGAAAGGGATAATCATATTTAGCAAGTAACAGAGCCACTGATCAGATCCAAATATCCTGATTTTAAGATCAGAGGTTCTTCAATAGAGAGTATATGAAAGATTAATTTTCTCTTCTTCCTGTCAAAGACCTTATAATGTATGTGTTATAACAGCCCCATGCATGTGTAGTCACTTTTGCATGAGATAATCTGTAGAGGCAGATGATTATCCCCAATCCATGCCCTCCTACTAGTTTTATCTATTTTTTCTGTTTTTCTTGTTTTACAAAGTTGTATATTAGTCATTCTCAGATGAAGAGTCTTTTTTTTGAATATCCTATAGCAGAGGTGTCAAATACAAACACTACAACCACAGCCAATTAAAATGTAATTGGAAAATAATTAATAAAATAAATAAAAATTCAATAGGATATTGACATGTGGTTTTCTAAGTGAATATGCATAGGCAGGGAATCTCTGTGTGTCTGCATAATTACACACACACACATCATGCATTCCTTCATGTCACCCCTTTCTACATGTGTTTATTACCACTGTTTCATACTCCAGTATCTCAAACCAACTGGTTCCATAGATTTATTGAAAGTTGGAGAAAATTTATATAAAGAAGACCATAATTTAAAAACTAGGAACTAATTTTCATTTCCCTATGAAGATTTGAAAGCAAGGGAATTTACTATTTTGGAAAGGAAGTCATATTTATAATAGTACATAGTTAAAAATTGTTGGTTATCAGTAAAGAACATTGAAGATAAAACCTTTTTTGTTTTGTTTTTTAATTTACCAATTATTTGAGTGTCTTTGGCAAAGCTCTTAATTCATTTTTTCTTCTTTTTTTTTCCTGAGGTAATTGGGGTTAAGTGACTTGCCCAGGGTCACACAGCTAGGAAGTATTAAGTGCCTGGGGTCAAATTTGAACTCACGTCCTCCTGACTTTAGGGCTGGTGCTCTATCTACTGTGCCACCTAACTGCCCCTCTTAACTCATTTCTTTATTTTTAAGTCAAAGTAGACATTTAGGTGGTGTAGTGGATAGAGTGCTGGTCCTATAGTCAGAAAAATTCATCTTCCTCAGTTCAAATCTGGCTTCAGATACTTAGTACTAGTTCTGCAACTGAAATCACTTAATTCCGTTTGCCTCAGTTTTCTCATTTGAAAAATGAGCTAGCAAAAGAAAAGCACTTCAGCATCTTTCCCAAGAAAACCCAAAATGGAGTCAGGAAGATTCTGACATTATTGGAAAATGACTAAACGAAAGACAAGATGAATGACCAGACAAGTCAAATTTGTGACAACATTTGGTGCTTTCAGCAGGCACAATCAATTAAACATAACACTCATTAGATAACAAAGGGAACAACAATATGGCTTTTGTCTTTCTTCTAGTTACTACATTTAAGGGGAGCTTCTCCCTGGTTTACCCCACATTTCTCTCCTCTATGTAAATCCTACTGGCACCAGCCTTGGAGCACCCTGGAGGTCTCCATCTTTTCCCCTATTGGATGACATTTCATGGGATCTCTTGCTCCTTGGGACTTTATGTTCTGGCCCTTTTCTCTATCTTCTTTATTTAAAATATTGGTTTGAAGATGACTTTACTACTGCTTTCTCCAGGAACATTTTTCAAAGCTTATTCTGAGTGTCAGAAACTAAATTTTACTATTAAAATTCTACCACTGATACCTTTCTTGATCTCATATTTTAGAGAAATTTATTAGATGACTTAAAAATGCTTCAAGTTGCTCCAAAGAGAAGAACCATATTAATATATTGTCTTATTATTATTATCATCAATTAAAAGTCTTCTAGGCTGGGAATAACCTTTTCTCATGTTTTGTACACCAACAGGCAAGTCATTAAAGCTTAATAATGTTTAATATCTCTTAAATCCCACCCGGTCACTTTAAAGTTGGCCAAGACCCGATCTCCTTCATACTAATGAAGAAAGCCAGTTGATTAGCATTAGTTAACACTCTCTAGTGAGCCATGGGGAAAAGCACATAAATATAGAAATAAACACTTTGTAGTAGATGGGTTATGCTAGAAGTTTCTTATAATGACAACACCATTAGAAAGAAACACCATTAGAAAGAAACAATATCCATGAAGGTCATGAAATATTCTACTATATTCCTTAGACTGACTGAAGGGAAATTGTGTTTTCTTTGTATTCAGAGATCTCAAGTTCAAATTCTGCCTCTGATACTTATTACCTGTGTTATCCGGGGCAAACTATTCTTCTTAGCTATCTCTAAAATAGGGGGTGGACTAGATGAATTCTGTGGTACCTTCTTGTAGTAAATGGTTGACTGATGATCAAATGACTTCTGAAATCCTTTCCAGTTCTGTATCTATGGTTCTATGGTCTTGATGTAATAAAGAGAAGAAAAGACTACAAGTCTGGAAACAGTATAATATTGTAGAAGATCAGAAGTCATTTGTTCTTTGGTCTACCCATAGCATCTTGGTGATCATGATAACATACTAAAAGAGTATCCTGGAAGTGAGTTGTGAATAATTTCATGATTTAGGTTAAGAAAAAAAATCATATGAATTGACCCTGGAAGCTACAAACTAAGTTTGGATTATTTTATTCTATTGTTACTCTAATGTTACTCATTTCCTTCAAGATGCAAAGCTCAAGCATTACCTTCTAAATAAAGCTCATCTTGATTCCCCCAACTTAATTAGGACCCCTCTCCCTTTGCTTTGAACTTCATTGCATTATCCTTTTGCATTTCTTCTCATTCCATACGTGTGTATACATGTATACATGCATTGTGTGTGTGTATTCATTGTCTTCCCTATTTGAGTCTATTTGAGTCATGTATGTGTAGCATGGCTGAAGTCAATTTTGAACTCCTCCCTGCAAAAGAGTACATTTTCTGCAGTGAATAAAAATGGTTCTTATATATTCTGCTCTACAGTTATTATTAATAGATCAATTTTTAGAAGTTAGCTCAAAATGAAAGAGTGTGCATAGTGGTGAAGAGAATCTATTTATCTGAGATATACTTCATATCTTAACTGGCTATCTTAAAATATAAAAACATTGGGATAAAAAAATCATAGAATTAAGTGAGTTGAGGGGAGGGGAATAGAAACCAAATTTACCTGTCAAAGACTACTGCAAAGCAAACACAAAACTTACACTCCAAAAAGCATGCTAAGCGGAAAATATAACAGCAACAGCTGTGTATTCAAGGTGCATGCATGTTGTAAAAATATCTCTTATCATTACATAAATAAAACAGGGCAGAGTTTCAGTGTTAATCTGAGTTAGGGAAGACAGTTATTGCTTCATATACTCTCTCCTACAGTACAGTGTTTACTCACCTAAGCAGGCGGGTTTTGAAGTGTATTTGCACTTAAAAACAGCATCTACAACATCTTTGCTGAGCTATAAATAAATTATGCATTAAATCATATATTTGTTGTGATATATTTTGTACCAGTGGGCAATTATTTAAACACATAGCCAACATAGGATAAACCTGTTAATAATTTAAAAATAAATTGCCTGAGCACCACTCTGTACAGTTCATGAATTTATAGTGAAATATGATTAAATGAATTTACAAGAAGGAATCAAGCAACAGAAGTTCACAGCCCCCAAGATGACCTAAAAGAATAATTGAATCTTTTAAGAGAAACCATTTGTTAAGCAAATCAATCAAATCTATCTAGCTTGACATAACCAGTTGTCATTCCCATATAAAAGTAAATTTATATGAATATGTATGTGAACAAGAAGGTAGTTTTTCTTTTTTAAAGGTAAGAAGAAAGTAGGCATGAAAAAGAATATTTAAGTGACAGATAAAATACTGGTTCCATGGCAGTGCTCAGTTACTTTCCTCTGGAGAAGAAAGTGCCAGTTAACAAGTTGTTTTAAAAACCAGAATGAAGTTACTTCTAGTATAAGTAGAAGCATATATTGTAAGATGATTGGCAATTTCTACAGAGGAATAGGGACTGAGTTGATATTTCATTGATGCAGGGAATTCAAACATGAAGAAATTCATCAATGCAAGTGGGTATCCTTCTCTGCAACTTGAAGTTGACTTAAAATTGTACTGAAAAGTTAAAAAAGTCACATAGAATATAGTAGAGATAGATCTTGATTCTAGTTCTGCATAGCTATCAACTGCTCTAGGTTTTCTCCTACTTTCTCCCTGAAGTGTATTTATATTTTCAACAGAGAACCTCAAACAAATCTATGAAGCCTGAAAAATTAAGCATGCTAATAAATTGAAGCACAATAAAGGAAATTAAAAACTGAGAGAGAGTCCCATGCAATATGTTTTTTTAATACCTGGCACTGTGTGCAGTGCAATGTGAATCAAATACAAAAGTTCCCTTCAGTACCTATCAGAAGTCTACTAACAATTTTTAACATGTTTCCCAGATAGCAAAAAAAAAATTCTCTAAAGAAAAAAATGGAGTAGGACAAAATAATTTACACAGCAATAATTTTTTTGAAGCATCATGGTAATCAGATATGTATACACAATGAGCAAGATTCTATTAGGCAACTTTTATGAGGCAAACACTAAAAAAAGGGGAGATAAAAAAAGAATGCAATGATTCTCTCCCTCAAGCTGCTTACACTCAAATAGGGAAGACAACGAATACACACACACAATACATGTATACATGTATACACACGTATGGAATGAAAAGAAATGCAAAAGGATAATGCAATGCAGTTCAAAGCAAAGGGAGAGGGGTCCTAATTAAGTTGGGGGAATCAAGATAAGCTTTATTTAGAAGGTAGTGCTTGAGCTTTGCATCTTGAAGGAAATGAGTAATTCTGTGAAGGATAACTAAGGAGAGATTACATGATAGTGTATTCACACTAAATTCATAGTGTACCCAGTCAGCACTCAGTGAGTCAGAGAGTTTAAGGAAATATCAGCTAGGTTGATGAAGTCCCCTAGCATAAGGGATAAAGCTGACAAAGAAGATAAAATGATCTAGAAGATGGAATATAATTATACATCATGATTTGAACATGGTGGAAAGTTTTAAGCAGGAAAGAAAGGACGCTAACTTTGTATATGAGTTCTAGAACCAGTATTATTACTTTCAAGTCTTACTTTCCCAGCTTGCTTTGAAATCAAAAGAACAGTTAATACCCTCCCTTTCTTCTTAGAAATAAAATGGTGACTGGATGCATGAACATTTTAGCTACCTCATGTTTAAATCTTGTTTAAACATCAAAGCATAGGATGGTATTCAGTTTCTAGAGTCAGT
Organism: Myrmecobius fasciatus; assembly: GCA_023553655.1. Lineage (NCBI taxonomy): Eukaryota > Metazoa > Chordata > Mammalia > Dasyuromorphia > Myrmecobiidae > Myrmecobius > Myrmecobius fasciatus. Next base: position 307,759 of record JAJPUD010000150.1, on the reverse strand, counting down.
CCCCAATCAGCAAAGGTAGTAGCAAAGAAGTCTTCTCTCTTATGCATTTGCCACAACTCTGTTGGGATGACTGAAGAAAGGGCATGACATGAAACTTTCTAGAGCTAATAGGTTCTCTGATAATAGGATAAAATTGTTTTCATCATCCATGAAATGCCTCAATTCACACCCTCCACTCACCCATCCATCCATTCAGTCTAGCTATCTTAAAATATTCTCATTATGACAAAATTTTAACTTGAACTACTATTCATTTTCAAAGAAATGACTAGCTATCATGTTTATGATGTCTGGAAAGAAAACAAGATTAAATGATGAGTTTAATATTCCTCCATTTTATAATTTCATTGTTGAACAGTATAATAGTTTCACACACTGATTATGCTTAATTTATACTACTTTAAAAACTTTAGAAATGGAAAATACATCTAAGAGAGAGGTCCTAAAACTTTTACGGATTCCTTTAGCAGTCTGGTAAAGACTATAAAGTACTTCTAAGAATAATTTTTTAAATGCCTGAAAGAAATAGACAGGACTACAAAATAATCCAACTACATTGAAATAAAGTTCTCAAAAATATATTAAAAAATTCATTGACTTTAGAAAAGAATTCCTTTTCTAATTCCTATATGAGAGAAAGTAAAAAAGAAAGGACAAGGGTGTTCCCTAATACCTGGATCATACATGACATATGCTGCTTAAGTGCTTTTTTTGAATAATTGTGATCTAGGGAAAATAAGTTCACATCTCTGTGGCTCAGTTTCCTACTATCTACATTTGTATCACATAGTTAGCAATTTATTATTAGTGCCAGTTGGGAACATAGCCAATAACAATATAGCACATACCACTTTGTTACTGCTAGACATCCATAACACATAGATAGCAACAGTATTTAGGATAATAGATATCCATTTTGACTAAACTAAAATTAAAGTCACCTTCAGGGCACAAAGGTAGTATTATGAAGACAAATCAAAATCACACTTTCAAATGATTTGGCATAACTGTGGACTGCTGGCAAACAGAATAATTTATTTTTAAGTCACTAATGACTTTTTTTCTTTTGAGACTGGGAATTCTTATCTTACCCAGATTAGAAATTCAAGGGATTTTCCTTCCCTCTATTGTTTCCTCTGAGATCAATCAAATCAAAACTACTATTTTATAAAAAGCATATCATTTGATTGTCCTCTAACTTGTTGTTATGCAGTTGTTCAACTACGTCCAACTCTTCATATCCTCAGGGAACAAAATACACTCTTATGATCCACAAGTTTTCTTGGCAAATATATTGGAATGGTTTGCTACTTCCTTCTCTAGTGGATTAAGGCAAAAGGAGTTAAATGCCTTATTCAGGGTCACACAGCTAGTAAGTATCTGAGGCTGATTTAAACTCAGGTCTTCATGACTCCAAGTACAGTATTCTATCCACAGAGCCACCTTGCTGACCCATTCTATAACTACACTCAAAATTCCTTTATTTTCCCTGATTAAACTATCCTTCCTTGGCTATCACTCCTTACACATGTTGTCTTCACTCTATGATAATGTAAGATCTTGAAGCAGGGACCATCTTCCTTTTTGTATCTATGTCTTTGTCTCTTATCTATCTCCTTTCCTCATAACATAGCATAGCACATAGAATATAATGAATGCTTAATTAAAAAAATTCATTCAAATACATTCTCTCAACATTGCCTAGAATCTAGGATCATTCAAATAAAGCAAATGCAGTCATAATATGATAAAGACTGATTATATTTTGATTTAAGCAGTATTGCCACATGTCTAAAATGAGCTACATCTTTGTGAACAGCATATTTATATAGAATTAGAATTAGCAATTGATTGACAGATTTATTAATGATTTTTTCAGAATGAAAGAAATCGTATTCTGTGGCTACAAAGCTGGTTATGAGATGTCAGGCTGGGAATAATTCAGCAGAGAGTCTGAAGCTTTTAATTGATCTTATTTACTCACTACTATTTTAAATGATGGCATTCAAATAGTCAGACTATACTATATAAGAAATCAGCCACTATGTAGAATGCATTTTGGCCACTATGACTGATGATATTTCTTTTTTCACTGAGGTTCATCTCTGAAGGATCCTTGTTGCATCAATTTGATGTATGGCTTCATAATAACAGAAATACATTTTCAGGATTTTAACACTGCTGTAAAATAGACTAGCCAAAAAAACTGATGACATCATGATAGACTGTCCCACTTATATTACCTTTCTTTGTATTGTTATACCATTCACATATAAGAAAACAGAACCTTACATGATTTTGTGTATTCCAGGAGACAGAAGATCTGGGTTTTTATTCCATTTGTTGCACTTACAAACTTTTTCCTTAAGAGAAAAGTCATATTAACTCTGTGGCTCTCAGTTTCCTCTTCTCAGCAAGAGCTTAAGATTAGATAACTGGATCTAAAACTTTTTGCAATGTTAGAACTCCAAATATTAGACAATGTTTTAATAGAAGAGAGGCTTCCTGTGAAGTATTTGAAAATTACTACACCCAATAAAAATATTACCAAATAAATGGGGGCATGGGTCTTGATGGGACAGCTAGGTGACACAGTGGATAGAGTTCTGGGTCTGGAGTCAGGAAGACCAGAATTCAAATCTGGCCTCAGGCATTTACCAGCTTCATAACCTTGAGTAAATTACTTAATCCTGTTAGCCTCAGTTTCATGCATCTGTAAAATGAGCTGGAGAAGAAAAAGGCAAATTTTTGCCAAGAAAACCTCAAACAGGCTTACAAAAAGTTGGGCACAACTGAAGCAAATAATCATGGGTCTAGATCTATGATTTCATCAGTGTGGAGTATACCCCAGTGTAAAAATTCCCTCCATTAATCCAGCTATAATCTTAGAGAGTTTTCTGGGTAGCTCAAAGGTTAAATGTTTGCTCAGGATCACATAGCCAAGTATGTATTAGAGATGGATTCAAGGCAGGCTGCTTATCAATTTTTAAAATAAAAACCTGTTTTTTTCTGGTCATTTTTATTCTGATTTTAAGATAGTTACAATTCAATTTGAAGTAAGAAAGCTATTCATTCTGATCAATAAATGTTTTACAGTTGTGAACAATATCAGACATTACTCCAAGACTCCTGAAGAGACATAATTCTAGACTAAAAAAATTAGAGTTGAAATGCATCTCAGAAGTTACGTAGTCCAACAATTACTCATATCAGGAATTTAGTATCTTGGAAACCTTTACAATTCTCTAGGTCACTAACTCATTTCAATTTTGGAATACATTAGTTCCCCTCCACATTTTGAACTCAAAACTTCCATTTATGTAACTTCTATCTGTGGTTTCAGTTCTATTGTACAAGGCCAAATGAAATAGTGAAATTTCTGATAATTATTGAGATAACTGAACATAGATAGCTATCATGTGCTGTACCTCTTAATCTTAACCTTTTCATGCTACTTACCCTCAGTCATTTGTCATGATTTTGAGTACTCTCACCTGGATCACCCTCTTCTTAATACACTACAATTTGCTGAAGTTCTAAAGTCTAAATTTGATGCTCACAGCTATATACAATATGCTAAAATATGAACTGACCAGAGAAGAATTCTATCATCACCAATGATCTATATATTACACTAATGGAAACAAAAATCATATTAGTTGATCTAGATTTCAAAGTATAATACTGATCCTCATGGAACTTATGGTCCATTAAAACTCCCAGGTCTTTTTTCATACGAATAACCTCCTAGCCATGTATTTGTTATCTTGTATTTGTTCATTTTGTTTTCTGAACTTAATTATGAGACATTACATTTATCCTCAATAGACTTCATCTTCTACCTTGTGTCCTCCATAGTGATCTCTGAATTTTGAGACCATCATCCAATGCGGGGTGGGATTATTGAAATCACAGCTTAAGGAAGTCTAAGTTAGAAGAACTTTAAGGCTCTTCCAGTTTTTATTCTCTTCAGATATTTTTTTAAATTTTTAAAAAAATTTTTAATTTTTAATTTTTATTTGTTTATTTATTTTTTTATTTTATTAAAGCTTTTTATTTGTATACCATGTGTATGGGTAGTTCCCCAGCATTGATCTTTACAAAGCTCTTCATTACAAATTTTACCCCCAGTTCCCTCCCCTCCCCTAGATGGCAGGAAGTCCACTACATATTAATAATGTAATAATAGTTGACAAGTTGTGCAAGAAAAATCTTATCTACAAGAAAAAAAAAGAAAACCAGAGAAAGGCAACACAATGCAAGCAAACATCAATAGAGATCATGAAAATGTTACGTTGTGGTCCATATTTCACATCCCTCTCTCTGGGTGTATATGGCTTTCTTCAGTGAACAATTGGATCTGGTTTGAGACAATTCTTTGTTGCAGAGAGCCATGTCCATCAAAATTGGTCATCATGTAATATTGTTGTTGCTGTGTATGATGATCTCCTGGTTCTGCTCATTTCACTCAGCATCAGTTCATGCAAGTCTCTCCAGGCCTCTCTGAAATCGTCCTGCTGGTCGTTTCTTACAGAACAATAATATTCCATAACATTCATATACCATAATTTATTAAGCCACTCTCCAATTGATGGGCATCCCTTCAGTTTCCAGTTTCTAGCCACTACAAAAAGGGCTGCCACAAACATTCTTGCACATGTGGGGCCCTTTCCCTCCTCTAAGATCTCTTTGGGATATAGGCCCAGTAGAAACACTTCTGGGTCAAAGGGTATGCACAGTTTGATAACTTTTTGAGCATAGCTCCAAATTACTCTCCAGAATGGTTGGATCCATGCACAATTCTACCAACAATGTATTAGTGTCCCAGTTTTCCCACATCCCCTCCAACATTCATCGTTATATTTTCCTGTCATTTTAGCCAATCTGACAGGTGTGTAGTGGTACCTCAGAGTTGTCTTAATTTGCATTTCTCTGATCAATAGTGATTTGGAGCAACTTTTCATATGACTAGAGATAGTTTTAATTTCATCATCTAAAAATTGTTCATATCCCTTGACCACTTATCTATTGAAGAGTGGCTTGAATTCTTATATATATATATGAGACAATTCCCTATATATTTTAGAAATGAGGCCTTTATCAGAACCATTAAATGTAAAGATGATTTCCCAATTTGATGCTTCCCTCCTAATCTTGTCTGCATTAGTTTTATTTGTACAGAAACTTTTTAACTTAATATAGTCAAAATTATCCATCTGGTGTTGAATTAGGAGTTCCAGATCTTCTTTGGACATAAATTTATTCCATCTCCACAGGTCTGAGAGGTAAACTATATTACGTTCCTCTAACTTGCTTACAAAGTCACTCTTTATATCTAGATCTTGAACCCATTTAGATCTTATCTTGGTATGTGGTGTTAGGTATGGGTTCTTCAGATATTTTTAATGATACTACTATTAATAGGCTCATAGTTTTTCCTCTTATGAGGTTATTAGCACAGTACATATTCATTTAACTTCTTTGCTACATCACTCTTACAATTATGTATATTCTCTCAGGTCCTTTTAAAAATACTTTCTAAAGGTTCTTGGAATATCAAACTACACACTAGTTTTTCTCCTGGGTAGATACCAGGATACAAAGTCAGTAACCTAGAAAATGTTTTAAGGTTAATAGATGACCTTATTAGTGCTAGAATGATTGGCATATCATCCCTCTCTAAGGATAGTCAAAGTGGTTGGTCTAAGATGTTTTCTCTGTGTAATCATGTACAAGAAACTGATATTTTGACTGTTTTAGAAATCTCTCAGTTGCTCTGTCATTTATACTAAGTTTTAGTATAATTTAAAATATAATAACTAGACTGTCAAAGGATCTCCAGAGCACTGTAAATTGTCCTGGCAAAGTTCCTATTTCAAATAGCTGATTCATCATACATGAATCACAAAATTAAGCATATGTAGTATATATACTCATTCATGCATTTGTATGTAAATATGTACAATAACAACTTTCAAGGAAAGACATATAACTAAATAAGAAATAATCTTTATTTGATCTTGAATCTAGTAGACGCAAGACACATATGCAAATAACACTCAAGCAAATTACAACATGAGAAACGAATAGGTAATGAAGGAGCAGTTGAAGTGTGTGTGTGTGTGTGTGTGTGCCTGTGTGTGAGACTGTGTCTCTATGTGTACATGTGTATATGTGTTTAAGGAAGAGAGAGGGAAACACAGAGAGACACAGACAGACAGACAGAGACAGAGAGGCAGAGCAGAGGAAAGGATAGAGGTAGGGGAAACAGCAAGTATAAAGATCTTTATGAAAATGAACTTTCTGAAAAAAAAAAGCTTTTATGGAGGAGGAGATATTTGAGTTGAATCCTTACTAATGGGATTTCAAGAGGCAAAGAAGGAAATGATGGAAAGAAAGGTTATGTTCAACTAAAGTAGGTATGTAAAGAGAGAGAGAGAGAGAGAAGTAAGAAGATATCTTTTCTTATCTATTGTTTGCCATTGCATGTGAATAAATAGAATTCATTCTGATTTTACATTTCAATAAAGAATGATAATTGTATTATTTTAACTGTTATAATAATTAAGCCCACTTAAACCTTAAGGTTCCTTTGCTTCACCACTAATCATTCTTTTTTGGGGTTTTCTAAACCAGAATCATTAACCAAAGCAGGATTTTTTGTCTTAGATAACTCTATAACCGTCTTGATATGAATGTTTTTTTAATCACATGAAAAATTAAAAGCTTTACTTAGTAAAAGAGGTAGATTGTAAAAAAAAAAAACACAAACCTGATTTTAAATTAATCATCTTGATTAGTTTTTTCTTCTATTTTATAACTAGGGATCAGACAAAGATAATATTTCTCCAAAAGATTGAAACAAAATTTCCATCTTCTATGACCTTAGTTATTTTGGCATACTCAATGGACAGAAAATCAGACTTTTCCAGACATTCCTCCTCCATTTTTAATTGCAACTTAGTCAAGATATCATTCAAATCCAAGATCCCTTTTTACATGGCCTTGTATTTTTTCATCTCCCCCTGAAATCCTGTTCCAATTTCTTTTATAGGTGAATTGAATGCTTCTAAATTAGAATCTAAACCCTTTATAACCTTCCTAAGCTTTTGTACATCAGGGAGGATTTTTTCTTGTCTTCCAATTTTCTTGTGCCTTTCTAAATTTCTTAAACCTTTCTTTTTTTTTTCCTCAAAAGATCTTGGCTACTTTTTGTAGTGGCTAGAAACTGGAAATTGAATAGATGCCCTTCAATTGGAGAATGGCTGAATAAATTATGGTATATGAATATTATGGAATATTATTGTTCTGTAAGAAATGACCAGCAAGATGATTTCAGAGAGGCCTGGAGAGACTTACATGAACTGATGCTGAGTGAAATGAGCAGAACCAGGAGATCATTATACACGGCAACAACAGTACTATATGACGATTAATTCTGATGGACATGGCTCTCTTCAACAATGAAATGTTTCAAACCACCTCCAATTGTTCACTGAAGAAAGCCATATACACCCAGAGAGAAGGATGCGAAATGTGGACCACAACATAACATTCTCATACTCCTTGATTGATGTTTGCTTACACTGTGTTTCCTTTATCTGATATATCGTTTGTGTAGATAAGATTTTTCTTGCACAACAATGATAAGTTTGGAAATATGTATACATATATTCGATTTGCCAATATTTTAACATAATTAACATGTAGTGGATATCCTGCCATCTAGGGGAGGGGTGGGGAGTTGGGGGGAAAATTTGTAACGGAAAGCTATGTAAGAGTTATTGTTGAAGAATTACCCACACATATGTTATGCAAATAAAATAAAATTTTAAAAAAATAAAATAAAATAAAAGATCTTGGCTAGAACACTTTCATTTTCTCACTATCATTTTTCAGTGGTCCCATTTAATGTCACCTAATTTCAGGTTTCCCCACCTAAATAAACAATTCTTGGAGAAGATGGATGGTTCTCTGAAACTTTATAAATTTGTGAATGCCAAGCTATGTAACAATCAGGTGTTATAGAGCAATCTCAGTTCTATAAATGAAGAAAGGAATGAGTTATAATTAAACAGAAGCAGCTAGTTGATATCAAGAGTTACAAAGGTAATATGTACTAATAGGTGTGTACATTATTTATGTTCTGTGATTGTGGTTGGGTTATTAAATAATATCTCAAAAATGAAAATAATATTAAATTTGAATATACCAGATTTGAATCTGGTTTTCTAAGTGTGCTTGCTGTTCCCCAAGATTCCCTTTGATTAAAAAAAGTTTTATTTATATGTTATTTATATTAGAAACATTTTTAGATCATCTCTACTATGTAAAAGATTTCTTGTGACAAAGCAATTCAGTAAAAGCAAAAATAGTCATCTCATCTGAAAGTACATGTAACATTCCATATTTGTAATATTCCAGATCTTTTTTATTAATTTTTTTAATTAGCAGAAGTCTATTTTGCCTCCTTCCTAGCTCCTGTCCCATTGAAAAAAAAA
>JAJPUD010000150.1:194453-299158 GCA_023553655.1 Myrmecobius fasciatus | reverse complement strand
TTTTTTTTTTTTTTTGCTGAGGCAATTGGGGTTAAGTGACTTGCCCATGGTCACACAGCTAGGTAATGTTAAGTGTCTGAGACCAGAAGTGAAAATCTTTTTTACAGTGATTGAGAAAGTATAGCTAAGTCTATTTGTAAATGTTGGTTCATTGGATCGGATGCTATTCTAATTTTCTTATTTTTCTCCTTTACTTACCACTCCTTAGAAACTTTGAGCAACTGGTTTTTTTGCCTTTCTTTGTTATTTCAGTACTTAGCAAAGGGCCTGAAATGTTTTTTAAATTGTTCAGGTTTTTTTTTTTTTTAGTTCTGCCTGACTCTCTGTGACCCCATGTGATGTTTCTTGGCAAAGATACTAGAGTGATTTGTCATTTCCTTTTGTACTTAAATTTACAGGTAAGGAAACTAAGGCAGAGTGAAGTGATTTGTCAGGTGTCGCAAAGCTACTAAGTATCTGAGGCCAGGTTTGATCTTAGGAAGATGAGTCTTCCTGGTCCAGGCTCAGCACTCTATCCACTATGTCACACAGTAGCTGTTTGATAAATGTTCCTGTCGAAGGAAAGGGCCCCACATGTGCAAGAATGTTTGTGGCAGCCTTTTTTGTAGTGGCTAGAAACTGGAAATTGAATAGATGCCCTTCAATTGGAGAATGGTTGAATAAATTATGGTATATGAATATTATGGAATATTATTATTCTGTAAGAAATGACCAGCAGGACGATTTCAGAGAGACCTGGAGAGACTTGCATGAACTGATGCTGAGTGAGATGAGCAGAACCAGGAAATCATTATACATGGCAACAACAATACTATATGATGATCAACTCTGATGGACATGACTCTCTTCAACAATGAAATGTTTCAAACCACCTCCAATTGTTCACTGAAGAAAGCCATATACACACAGAGAGAGGGATGTGAAATGTGGACAACAACATAACATTCTCATACTCCTTGATTGATGTTTGCTTACATTGTGTTTCCTTTATCTGATATATCTTTTGTGTAGATAAGATTTTTCTTGCACAACAATAAGTTTGGAAATACGTATACATATATTCTATTTGTCAATATTTTAACATAATTAACATGTAATGGATATCCTGCCATCTAGGAGAGGGGTGGAGAGTTGGGGGGAAAATTTGTAACAGAAAGCTATGTAAGGGTTAATGTTGAAGAATTACCCACACATATGTTATGCAAATAAAATAAAAAATAAAAAAAGATAAATGTTCCTGTCTAAACAATGTGATATTTGGAGCTGATTCTAAATGTAACTATAACTCTTATCTATGTTTACAATCATTAGGTACAGTTGGACATTTTTTTTGTTTGAGTTTTTTTTCAATATGCTCTTTTCTGACTAAATACAGAGTTAATACTTAGCTATCATAGTAAGATTGAGAAGACGTAATCCTTCAAATATCTAATAATGGGATTGCTTTGAATTCTGACTGTGATGCCCACAGCTATGAATGATATAGCACATTTCAGAAAGTATTCTTTAAGTCAGTTGTTGGTAATAATAACAACTCAACTATTTCCTTGGATTTTTTGCATTCCAGCCCTAGAATGTTTTGGAGTAATAATAAAAAAAGAACATTCAAACTAAGTTGTGCAACAGTCTTGCACCTTGACTGTGGCCAAGTCACTGTCCCATGTAATTTACAGCAGCAAAGAAATCACTGGGACATAAAATAGGACAAAATATGGAACTGTTGCACCAGTGCTCTGTTTCTGGGGAATACAAACTTCTGACATTCCTCCTTCACTTGTCTTGTTCCTGTTTCTTTCTTATTCAGACTTCTTATTGATTTTTTGAAACCCATAAATAGTCCTGCGTTTTGAGCATCAGAATTAAGAGGCATCTTGCCATCTAATAACCCGTAAATACCTTGTGGTTTTCTAATGCTATAAAGTTGCTAGAAGCATCAGGCCACACCTTACCTCTAAATGATACATGTGGCATTTTAAGTATTGTGGGCTATTGGCAGAGTAAAAGCTCTCTTTGGTCACTTCATACAGCTCAAAACTTATCTATAGCTTTGACACAATGAGAGGATTTCTATGTAGGACTCACTGATGACTTTTTATTATTTCCCCACAGAATTCTATTCTTAATACTTTAGAATAAGTAAATAAGCCATTTCATTTTTATTTTCCCCTTCATGAAATACTTCTCAAGTAACTCAATTAATGTTCAAAACCAATATTTGAGTAGGCATATAATGTAATTAAAATTTCATAAAATGGCTATAATCATACAACTCAGTAATAAGCAGCATTATTTATCACACAAATTATTTCTTTGGATTTCCAACAAATGCTTTATTTAGCTACTTCAATTAGATTTTTCTCCCATAGGAAGCTTGCTTTAAAAAAACACAAACATTTGAAGTTACTTCTGGTCTTTTTTTTTTAAACTAATGTATAGCTAACATTTGTAAAATGCTTATTCAGTATGCCCAGACACTCTGCCAAGTGTTTCCCTTGAAAGATATTCTAAATATGAATGAACTAGAATGATGCATTACTGAATTCAACATCAAATCTTCTATAGATGCTTTGCAGGTTACAAAATAATCTGAAATGACTCTCTGGTATTTTAAAATTTTTATAGTGTTCTGTCCCACCTTAATTATCTGCCCTTTTCTTTTCTAATTCATCTCCAACAAGAACTTTCTACTTCTGAGAAGCCAGAGACCTCTGGTTGTCCTCCAAATCATGTCATAGTCATTCTTACATTTAGATCTTTACTTATGCTGTTCCTCAATCCTTGAAATCCTTCTTCTATTTAATCTATCCAAATTCTACTCACTTTTCAAAGTTTAAATCAAGTCCCCTTTAATGAAATCTTTCCTGACTCAGAATGACATTAATATCTCCATTCTTTTATGTCCTTTAGCATTTACAGTATAGTCTACCATATTACTTCCTATTTAATCTATGAACTAATAATATTACATCTTGAGTTATTCTTTTGTTATGTGTGTGAATATCTTCTCATTTAGATCAAAGCATAAAAACTATTGTTCAGTTGTCTTAGTCATGTCCAATCCTTTGTGTGCCCATTTGGGCTTTTCTTGGCAAAGGTACTGTAATGATTTGCTGTTTTCTTCTCCAATGGTTCCATTTTGTCAGGAAATCAGGGGCTAATTGACTTGCCTAGGATCATATAGCTTGGAATTGTCTAAGGCTAGATTTGAATTCAAGTCTTACTGACTTTAGACCCAGTACTCTATCTACTGAGTAGTCACCAGTTACTTCAGAATCATAGTATACTTTTTCTCACCCTATGAACTCTTAAAAACATTTTAAAACATTTATACAATAAATATTTGATTGATGGAATCAGTTTAGGGAATGAGTTAGAATGTTATAATTTCATCCCATGAAGTTTTTCATGATTATTCTCCTTTTTTCCTGTCTCTGCAATTCTTAGTGTAAGAGTCAGTTATTTTTCATGATCTGACCTTTCATTCTCCATTATCACATTGGAAGAATCTCTGAAACTAAGGCCATGTCATTTTATTTGGACTTTCTTAAAGTGCCCTGACTGTATTTTTTGCCCGGACAATGTAAGCAGAGACTGAGTATAAAGATAGACAGCATTTCTAAAACTAAGTTGCTTTGTGCAAAAATCATTCTATCTCATCATGGCGAAACTACTATGTGATCTAGATAATAGCAATGACATTTGTTTTGTGTGAATACACAAAAGGTTCAATGTCCTCTAGATGATCAGTTGTTAAATCATTCTAGTTTGGTTTACCATAGGCTGACTATAGAAAGTCTTTGTGAGATAGAGTTGTTTTTAGATACTTTTACTTTTTAGTAAACTTGGATGAATTAGGAAAAAAGAACTTTATGCTTTTCTTCCATCCTTGAAGAACTTCTTTTTCTTGTATTCCACTTTCCAAATCCTATGCATTTCTTGTGGTTAAAACAAAGTCCCATTTGAAAATGGAAAGAAAATATTCAATAGAAAAATGAGATTTTAAATTGCTAGTTAATTCTTGAAATTATTTTTAAAATATAAATTTATGACAATATTTACAATGACCCATGTGCATAAGGGATATACTTTTATTTACAGATTACTGAAGTTTTCCTACAGAAAAGAATATAATTGTTCATTCTATTTGCAAAATTCCCATATTTAAAACAACTGTCTATTAATAAGAGTAACCTATATGCACATGTAGCCACCAAGAGGAAATATGCAAAGGAAAATAAAGAGCTAAGTTGCCAAAGGGTGACTACAGCTATCTTGTCAATGAGAGAGCTAATCCTCCCTGAGCTTCACTCAGTCATCAGATCTATTTTAAAGAGGATTGTGGAGAAGTTCCTACCTTCAGAAGCAATTGGAGATTACTGGAGAAGAAGGAGAAGAAAGCTAAATTAACATATACATGTCACTTCATTAATTAAAGCTTTTTATTTGCAAAACATGTATGGGTAATTCTTCAACATTGACCCTTACAAAGCTTTCTGTTACAAAAATCCGCCCCCCCCAGGCCTCACCCCTTCCCTAGATGGCAGGAGATCCACTACATGTTAATTATGTTAAAATACTCAACAAATCGAATATATGTATACATATTTCCACACTTATCATTGTTGTGCAAGAAAAATCATATCTACAAGAAAAAAAAAAAACACATCAGAGAAAGGAAACACAATGCAAGCAAACATCAATAGAGATCATGAAAATGTTATGTTGTGGTCCACATTTCATATCCCTCTCTCTGCATGTATATGGCTGTCTTCACTGAACAATTGAAACTAGTTTGAAACATTTCATTGTTGAAGAGAGCCATGTTCATCAGAATTGATCATCATATAGTATTGTTGATGCCATGTATAATGATCTCCTGGTTCTGCTCGTTTCACTCAGTATCAGTTCATGCAAGTCTCTCCAGGCCTCTCTGAAATCATCCTGCTGGTCATTTCTTATAGAACAATAATAGTCCATAACATTCATATACCATAATTTATTCAGCCATTCTCCAATTGATGGGCATCCATTCAGTTTCCAGTTTCTAGCCACTACAAAAAGGGCTGCCACAAACATTTTTGCACATGTGACACATGTCACTTCAGTCCAGGACGTAGACATAGACACTGTTCAATGACTTATTAATTTTCATTTCTCCATTAACTTCTAAACTCTTCTACATTTGTTGGGGCAAAATTGTCTCTAAAGGAAACACACTGAAGTTGGACAAAATCTCCTGCTGCAATCAGCATTGTTCTTATAATGATTAGCCAGCCGATTAATCTGACCTTTACTCCTGTGATTGCAAGACAATTAAAATTCTGAACAAGGCATTAATAAATCTTCAGAAAAAAGTGATAGCATATTCAATAGAAAATGTTTTTCGTTTACAAAGCTCTCTGCATAGTTTAGTGTTACATAGGTCCAATCCCTTGGACTCTAACACTGATACTTCTAAAAAAAGATTACAAAGTAAGTAAAAATTACAACTTTCTGCTTCCCCCCCTTGTTCTCCCCAAACCCATAGTTGTTTCTAACATTCCTCGTAGATGTTAGTCAAGCTATGAAGATAAAAGAATTATGTACAATTGAGATGGAAAAAATCTTAGAAATGATCAATCTCATTTCACAAGAAACTGAGGTCCAGAGCGCTGAAATAGGCTACTCAAGGTCAGGGCTATGAAAATATTTAAAAAAAATGATGTTTTATGAGAATCAAAATATCCAACTTTTGCATAAAGTTTTTTTCAACTTTTTTATTAGAAAATTTGCATTTTTAAAAAGGATTTTAAATTTGACAGTGGAACTTGTTCTAGAATTTTATCTGGAAATGACTGCAAATATGTACCTTAGGTAGGCACAATCTCCTCCAAGACACATTAGATTGTTAGCTTCTTAAAGGTGGATAATATTATTTTCCTCTTTTTGTATCTCCAGTACTCAGCTCAGTGCCTAGCCATATTAAATAGGTAATTAATAAAAGTTTATTGAAAGCAGTGATATAATAATAGCTAGTATTTACATAGTGCTTTAAGGTTTGCAAAGTACTTGACAAATATTATTTCAATTGACACCTCCACAGCACCCTGAGAGACAGATGGCATCATTATTCAATTTTATAGATGAGAATAATGAGGTAGTCAGAGGTTATGTGACTTGCCTAGGATCACATACTTAGTAGATTTCTGGGGATGCAATTTGGATTTTGTTGACTTCAGCTCTAAAGCTCTAGGCACTGTGCCACATAGTTGCTTCTTAAAACTGTAATTTTTGTATGGAATTGGTAGAAGTAATAAGACAAAATTTATTGTTTGCATGATAGATGAATGTTATTTTTCTGAAAAGAATATTTTAAAAATAATGTCTAAATGCCTAAGGTTTAAGTGATATTTAGCCTTCAGGGGATATTGAAGTTTTGGTCCCTAACCTGGCAGGATTGTGCTGACTAAAGTAAAATAGGCCTACAAAATTAAAAAACAAAACAAACAAACAACCAAAAAAAAAAAAAACTTTTATCACCAATGAGGAGTTGACAGGGATATTAAGCTTGACAAGAACTCTACAAAACTTACTACCAAAGCCTAAAATAAATACTTTAGAAATATATAAATATAATATATTTAATTAAAATAAAGAAAATAAGGTACACACAATTAAATTTAAATAAAATCAACATTCGTTTTCTTCTGAGTTCACATATACTACATAGCATAAAGAATAGAGTGCTGGACTTTGATTTATAAAGAATTGAATTCATAATTTTTTTTCTCTCTCCTCCTCTCCTCTCCTTTCTTCTCTTCTGCTCTTTTTTCCTCAGTGTACTATTACAATAACACATTCCAACCCTGGGGTATGGTTCCATGAAGAAGATATCTTTGTAGAATATTTAGAAAATTAGTTTGCCCATGGATGTTTTTGGCATAAATATTAATGAAGGCTGAGATTTTAAGTTTTTAGTTCTGAGGTTTTATGAAGATAGGACACTAAGGCAAAGGAGATGAGGGAAACTTTGAAAGAAAACAGAAGGAATGAAGTCTGTGTTCACAATGAAAAAGGGTCAGATATAATAAACATTTTGATGTATACGTGAAAATTATATACTTATCAACATGATCTGTCTATCAAA
This sequence comes from Myrmecobius fasciatus, assembly GCA_023553655.1. Taxonomy (NCBI): domain Eukaryota; kingdom Metazoa; phylum Chordata; class Mammalia; order Dasyuromorphia; family Myrmecobiidae; genus Myrmecobius; species Myrmecobius fasciatus. Next base: position 292,032 of record JAJPUD010000150.1, on the reverse strand, counting down.
GGATATGGATATTTTAGTTAGAAAACAAAACCAAAACCAAAATAAAAAATACAATTCCAAATTACTTGTCAGAATGGTTGGACTAATTCTCAGTTCCAGTAACACTGCTACTATACGAAGCAACCACTAACTAAAGGACATAATGTGTTATCTCTGTAGAGGGATAATATTGATAATTATCATCTCAGTACAACAGGCATCGTTCCAAAGAATTAAAGAGAATTTTTTCCCCTTTGCTGATCCATTCCTCACTTTCTAAGTTGATAGAAACTTCTTGAAACTTTTTATGTTCACATAACAAGAGTGATGAGGGAAATGTTTCTACTTTCCATCACCATCAATTTTCTCCCTTACCGTAAAGTTATTCCTCAATGAACGCAAGTTTTACCTCCAGAAAGGCCATACTTATTCACCTAGGCCATCCAAAAAAGGAAGATTCCCTTGAGATCTCAGTATTTCAAAGGAAAAAGGACCCACATGTATAAAAATGCGTGTAGCAGCCTTTTTTGGTAGTGGCAAAGAATTGAAAATTGAGTGGATGCCCCTCACTTGGGGAATAGCAGAATAAGTTATATGAATGTAGTAGAATATTATTATTCTTTAAGAAATGATGAGCAGGCTGATTTCAGAAAAGCCTGCGAAGACTTACATGAACTGCTGCTAGGCAAAATGAGCAGAACCAAGAGAACACTGTATATAGCAACAATCAGATTATGTGATGATTGTGATGGACTTGACTCTTTTTCAACAATGAGGTGATTCAAGGCAATTCCAATATACTTGTGATGGGAAGAGTAATCTGCTTCCAGAGAGAGAAAGCATAGTATTTTCAGCTTTTGTTGCTGTTCATTTGTTTGTTTCCTTCTCGTATTTTTTCCCCTTTTGATCTGATTTTTCTTTTGTGGCATGACAAATATGGAAATATGTTTAGAAGAATTGCACATGTTTAGCCTATACCAGATTGCTTGTTCTCTTGGAGAGAGGATATAAGGGAGAGAGAGAAAAATTGGGACACAAGGTTTTGGAAAGGTGAATGTTGAAAACTATCTTTGGATGTATTTGGAAAAATAGGAAGCTATTAAAATAAATTTTTTAAAAAATTCAGTATTTCTTTTGGTCAGAATGGTTGCAACTAATTTTGAGGTACCCCAAATAAAGGACAGGAAATAAGTGAATCAGCTAATAGTATGTTTCAAGTTAAGTCTTCATTGTAGGTACAAAAAAAAAATATAAAATACCCTTTCTTCCAAATAGGGAGAAGACAAAACAAGAAAAAAATTTCTATACAATGGTCCATTTCTGTTAATGTTCTGTATTTGGACATGTTTTAAAACTAGCCAAAGTTCATGCAATGGCACTTTGGGTTTGTGGATAGAGGACTGCCCTCCAAGTCAAGAAGTTTTGGGTTTAAGTGCCACAGCTGATGCATAGTATTCATTATGACCTAAAGCAAATCATACAACTTCTCAATCTTCTAAACAACTTTTTTTTTTGTTTGTTTGTTTTTTTGGATTCATTTCATTCCACTTATTTATTTCAAATTTAGGCAAATAAAAGGGTTTCTTCCAGATAGAATTAGGCCAGTGCAATTGACAATTTAGATTGCCATGCAAAATTAGAAAAGACATGATTTTAGTTCTGGCTACCTCCAAAAGGGACTCTAGAGAAATCAGTTGGCTTGCCTGGGGCACAGATTTCTCATCTATAAATCCAGATATTATTATCTTAACCCTCTAAAATTGAAGGAATTTGTGAAGACAAAGTGTAAATTATATTTTGATAGCACTTTAAAACTTAGAAAGCACTTTTCCCACTGCAATCCTTTGAGGGAGATGTTACTATTTGTATTATCTAAACAACTTTTTAAGACTAAATTGTAGGTATGATTGTGGCTATACCAGAAGGAGTTTTTTCTGCTGAAAATTTCCTATACCAATGATAGACCTGTGGTTCTAGTCTCTGTCTCTATTCTGAATTTATTATAGACTTTATTTACTTTTTGTGAGACTCATTTATTTTTTATCTTTTTCAGGAGTCGAAAAAATTTGAAATTTTGTTCTTCCCTCCCTCCCCACCAAGGCCATGGAAGCAGCAGGCTGGGTGATTTTGGTATCTCTGAAGTATATTCAACATAATCAGAGCTGTCACACAGAAGGAAATTGCTTCCTCCCACATTTTAAAAACATTTATTTATTACTTTTAACACATCGTGTACAGGAGCTTTCAGATAGGGTATTTTGCTTCAGGTAAAGCTGTTCAAATCCTCTCCTGAATATAGAGCAGATAGGACTTTACACAGGAAGCTGCTGGGAGAACATATGGTCTTGTCAATAGACAAATCTCTAAACTGTAGAGTGTCATTAGAGATGTGCTTACAATATTTGGGGTAATTCAAATACAGAACCATACAAATTCACATAAGCTCTGGTGACTCAAGTGGCCTGGTTTAAACTTGGTTTAAAGCTGATGATGCCTGCCTTTTACTTATAAAAACTGATCTAGAATAATGAAGTTTGCTATGAAAAGCAACAAAATACCCGTCCAAACCTAGGACATTAACATATTTCAGTAAAGCAGATCGTTAAATTTGAATTATGGAATATAACAATTTACTAGGCTAGAATTATGAAATGATGGTCTCTTGCCAATAAAATTAAATCTATATTTCTTTATTTTCAGCTGCAAAAGCCAAACATATGCATCATATAGCTGCTTTCCCTGGTGCAATGAAGACGCAAATTTAAATCTAAACACTACAGCCTTGAGCAATTTCCTCTCTCCTTTATGTGAAAATACATATATAATTCAAATTATTAATATATAATAGGCCTGATCCTTCTGAAGAAATTCTCCCTCGAGACATACGGAAGTATTTGGGGGTACTTCACCTTTGATTAGTATATGAAATGGCCTAGAAGAATACATGAAGTATTAATTCATGTCCCTTTCTTCACCTCTCTTTAAGATGTTTTATATGTAGCAGTGCCTAAGTACCAGAGGAATGGTCCAAATGACCTCTGCACCTCTTTTCCAACCCTAAGATTCTATGGCTTTTCAACAGCACCCAAAAATACTCTCAGAAAGAAATGTATTTATGCAGAGATTTATGGCACAATAGAAAATCTGTGGTGCTTTCAGAGGTGATGGTCAATAGCAAATTCAGAGTTTTCTGTAAAGAAACTATTTCTTAAATAAATCAAATCTCTCATAATGGAAGTAGAACTCATTTCTTCTTAATCTACTTTCAGTAGAGATAGAGACTAAATGGTTGCCATAATCTATACATTATACATTGAAAGATCACTCTTTAATCATCATTTAGCTTTCTTTTCTGAGAAGTAGTATTTTCCCTTTCATGCCTCACTTTTCATGTTTTTGATCTCTTAGTGGCAAGTTTATAAAATTTCTTATAACATCTCTCTGAAAGATGGATAAGATTATAGTGGCTGGGCAACAAAAGACAAAACCCTGATGAAAATGCAATTTAGCTCAGCCATGCTGCCTGCTATTATTACTTATATTATTGTTCAAATATCTGACTCTGAGAATTCATTTGGGTCTTTTCTTGGTTACTGGGGTCTCCAGTTTGCTTTAGGGGTTTAGAGTTGTTGAGAGACACACAGTGTCTAAGGTCAGACTTGAACTTAGGAAGATAAGTCTCCAGACCCAACACACTATTCACTGTGCCACACTGTGCCATATAGCTGTTCATTATCACTTATACCTAAATCTAATTTAGAAATCTCCCAATCATTTGGTTCTCTCCCTCCATTTTTTACTTCTCAGTCTCCTTTTTGGTTCCTCATTTTTAGATTTTGATTACTTAATGTGCATCCTCCCTAAAGGTTTTTCTTCTTCACTTTCTCCTCTACAATCTCATTCTTGGCAATATAATTCACCATCAGTCATAGTAACTTGGAGTTTGGGTGATATATTCATGAAAAAGATGAAGAAGTTCCATCCTGCTTGAAGAGCAGCAGGAAAAAACTGAAATGAATAGTTTTAATATGAGATACAATGAAATACTGACATAAAAATAAATACTGACGTGTCATACATTGGAGAAAGAATGCTCATTTTGGAGCCAGAAAACTTAAATTCAAATCTTACCTCTGACATGTATTACTTATAGGATCTTGAAAAATTACTTCACCTTCTTTGCTCTAATTTTTCTCATATGTAAAACAAAGAGATTGGACTTGTCCCCAGATCTGGATTTATAATTGTATGGTCCCAACATTATTTAGACTTATAATTGAATCTTTGCCAATGTAATTCTTTTTGCCATGAAATGTATTTCCTAGTACATCAGCTCACATGAGAGGAGCACATTTTATACTTTGCAATAGAAACTTTCCTCCTAAGCTTTAAAAACATAGGAAGATAATGGTCACTTGTTTCTTCTTAATGAAAAGTTAAGCAGTAGAAAGATTAAAATTGGATACATAACGTACAAAAACTCCTTAATATTCCAAAGATCTAAGAAAATATATTTATTTTATTTCTTCCTTAGAAGAAGAGTTATTTTAAGTAGCACAGAATATGAGAATTTTATTAAAGGGAAAAAGAAAAATGCAAAATATTATAACCTTAACTTATTACCACAGTACATATTGTATCCTCTATAAAGAGAGGATTTTATGCACAATACAGAAAGGACTTCTGGTCAAACATTGATACTTTTAGGATGTAATCAAATAGAGATGACTATCACCATCACTAGCATCTCCCTTGCCCCCACCAGAAATCAAAGAGTAGCAATACATTTTGTATATCCAATAAATAATGGTTTGTATAGATGTGAGTAATTCACATCATTAGAGCCTTCATAACTGAAGCATTTGCTGGCCTTGCAAATTTACAGAGAAACCAGTAGATTAGTCAACTCCTTTGAAATGAAGAAAATAGAAAAATAAACAAAACCTCAGTCCTACCGCTGTTGAATTATACGATGTCATCCTGCATGGATTCACAAATTTGAAGCTAAGACACTACAAAGAGACATAAGAAACCTAATAATAAACGAACATGACAGACTTGAGAATGATTGGTCTGCTTTTATTCTTACAAACAAATACTACATAACATGAGTTTATATAATTTTGAAATGTAGCCAATACTCAACAATAATTACACAAAATAAATGTACAACATTTCCTAGTCTATTGCCAATATGTATACAAATCATTGTAGTAGATAGAAAGGAAGGGAGAAGTATGGTGTGGTAGGGAAAAAAACTGGATTTGGGGAGGTCATAAGATTTAAGTTCAAATTCCATTTTTCATATGTTTTAGATAAGTAATCATAAACAAAATGTTCTCACTTAAACTGCTTACTCTTACACTGAGTGTGCCTTGTCTAATATTTTAGGCTGGTATAAGCAGAATGAACTTAAGTGACATTATTAATTTCTCACTAAGCTGAGAGTGGGGAAGAGTTGGAACACAAGATTTTGCAAGGGTTAATGTTGAAAAATTATCCATTTATATGTTTTGCAAATAAAAAGCTTTAATAAAAATAATAACAATAAAAAAGAAAAATTAAATGAGTCAATCATGTTCACATAGAAAGAAGTATGAATGCAGCCCTCTTCTCACTCTATACTCATCAACTCATGGTATGAATCCTTGTAACAATATTTCCATATCTCCTTGCATTTCTAATTACAGCTCTTTCTTTCACATAATGAAACACACTGCTTTATCTCCCTTCTCACCTTCACTGCTAAATTTTTTGAAAAAATCATTTATACCTAATGTTTGTACTTCATGACTTGATTACCATTTTTCACCTGCTCTTCTACTTTTGATATTACTGACCAACCATCCACTCCCTTTACTTCAGAACATTTCCACTCTCCTGGTTCTCCACCTAGCTCACAAACTTCTCTTTCTTCTTAGTTCCTTACCCTTTTCAGACTCCTTAATGTATATAGTCAAATAAGGTCTTTCCTTTTCTTTATTTGCTCTTTCCATATTCCCTTATTTGGCAATCTCACAACCATAGATTTAACTATACAGATACCTCCCAGATATACACTTGTAACACTCAAGGGCATGCACATATACATGCATGTGTATGTGCATACACATGTATGTATACATACATGCACACATCACACACAGACATATACCCATATTGTTGTTCAGTTGTTTCCTGGGTGTCCAACTCTTTGTGTCCCCATTTATGTTTTTCTTGGCAAAGATATTGGAGTAGTCTGTCATTTGCTTCTCCAGCTAATTTACATTTACAAATGGAGAAACTGAGGCAAACATGTTTAAATGAAATTTCTGGGGTCACAGAACTACTAAATGGAAGAGGACATATTTGAACTCAAGAAGATGAGTTCTTCTCATCTTCTCTAGGTCTAGTACTTTATCTACTGTTACACCCGGCTGCCATATTTAAAAACATATAAACTTGTTTTATATGTGTGTATATATATATATATAAACACACACGTAAATGCATGTTTATACACACATGTGGCTATTGTCTTTCATTTTTGAAGAGGACCAAAGTGACATCACTAGGTTAGAACTGAATTACAGCGTGTCCGATTGTGGCTGATTAGACCAATGCAAGTTTGGAATGCTGTGCCACAAGTCAGACACAAATAATTCATATGAACATTTTGGGGTGCATTCGCTAACTTTGCACATCTCAAATTTCTTCTGAGCTAATTCAATTCTGCTTTGGTTATGGATCATGATTAAAGTTTTCAGTGACTTCTCTTATGAGGGACGACTATGTTGGTCAGTCCTATGCCAGTGTGTCACATGCCATACACTTTCCTTGTATTGCTTTTTCTGACTACCTTGTGAGTGCTTGCCCTGTGTGAATTCTCCATAAAGTAAATATGTTTGCAAGCATACATTTGACATTTGAGCAATGAGACTGGCCCAATTAAGTTGTGCTGTGTGCAGTACAATTTGAGTTCATATGCACATGTATAACATATTATACTATATATACACATAAGTACATATATACATATATATATATATATATATGTATATATATATATATATATATATCTGCCTTTAGTCTTTACCTTTTCTGATTCCCACATTTTTGTCAGCAGGACAGACATCTTTCCTGAGTTTCAAAACTCACTAAACTTAAATCAATGTATATCTCTCTTTAGAACTATTTCTCCTTATAACTTAAGTATTTTTAAATTTCTATCACATATAACCTATTCACAATTAATTGTGAATGCATAATTCATATTTTGATATTTTTGTCTTTCTTTACTTTCCTTCACCTTTCATATGTAAATATTACTAAGTTTTGGCAAATCAGCTTCATGATACCTCTCATTTCTCCAACCTTATTTTTATTCCTATGTCTACCATTCATTTAGAAGCAATTTATGTAGAATATAGTAATACATTCCTGAGATGTCTTTTTGCCTCCAGGTTCTCCCCTCTGGTGACATCCCAGCCTCTCCATTTCAATATCACTGTAATAATGTATGTATGTATATATATATATATATATATATTTATATATGTATGTACTTATATCTATCTAGACATATACATGCTCAAATATGTATAAGTATGCATATATATACACAGATTTATATATGTATGTACTTACATCTACATATCTATCTTGATACATACATGCTCATGTGCATATGAATATGCAGAAAGTTTAAAATATTACAGTGACATTGTATATGGATGTATTATATATATATGTATATATTTACACATATGGATATATAATATGTATATATGTGTATATATGTGTGTGCGTGCTCATGTGTGTGTGTGTGTATGTGTATACACATTTTTCCAAAATCTTCATTTTGGGGGACTGTGTGTGTGTGTGTATGTGTACAACATGAAAAATTTTATTGCTGCTTTGTCTAGCAATATTCAGTAAATGTCTATTGTTTATTTAGTAAGATTCAAACTTTTTTGCGCAGCATTCAAGAACCTTTGAAACTTTGGCACCATCCTAACTTTTCAACCTCATCTTTCATACATGTACTTTACCCTCTAGTTAAACTGGAAGAATCTCTTTGTCCCTTGATTACCCTCTGTGCTTTCTGGCTAATCTGTTGTTTGTTCATGCTGTTCAACATCTGAAATAGCCTTCCTATCCTTTTGAAATTAACCTTTTGAATGACTTTTTGGTAATTTTACTTTTTAACATGATATAATGAATATCAAAAGAAGGACAATATTTCTATGTACAAAATAAATTTTAAAAGAGGATCATTAGAAAAGTTTTATTATGTACAATTTGCTAGAAGAAAATATAATAAACTGAATATGCTACTTTTAAAGTATATCTATGTATCCTTCTGACCTTCCTTTTGTTCTCTATTTTACATTAAAAAATAATGACTGATCCCCTTTTGTTGTTTTTTTTTTCTTTTTGGCAACTGTATTGATACTTCTACTTCCTTCCACCCCCTTAAAATCCAATTTTACATCACATTTTAAAAAATAAAGAAAAAAATGTAACAAATTATCATAGCTAAGTTAAAACAAATCTCCATATTTGTGATTTCTAAAATTGTATGTTTCATTTAGGATCTTAAGTTTATCATACTGCTGTCAGGAGGTGGGCAGTATGTTTCATCATTGAGTCTTTGAAATTGTGGTTGGTAATTGTATTGACAGTATTCTTAAATCTTTCAATAATCTTAAATTCTTAAAATTTAAACTTTTTTCTTTATAATAATATTTTTAATATATAAATTGTTATTCTGGTTATGATCTTTTCAATTAGCATCAATTCATACAGATCTTCCGAGGTTTCTTGAAACCATTACTTTCACCACTTCTTATGGCACAATGATATTCTAATATTTATATATTATAATTTACTTAATTATTCCCTGATGTATGGGTATTTCTTTTTTCTATAATAAAAAGACATGATGTAAATATTTTTATTCATATGGGTACTTTGGTCCTTTCACACACAGAAATATAAATAAATATGTATATAAACTCATATATGTATATTTCATGAATATGTATTAAGTATCTATGAAATGCAAAGTGCTATATGTGACTATATATATATTGGTCATATTCTAAGATAACATATTATCTTTATTGAAATAGAGATTGGTTTCTACATTCAAGATTTGGAGGAACAGCAATTTAAAACCTTTATTTCTGAAAATTTGTTGCTAAAGTAAAGAGTAAATGTCAAAATGGAGGCGAAGTTTTTTTAATTGACAGGTCTATAAAGAAGTAGTTTTTTTGCTTCATTTGTCTGTAGCTGAAATAAAACACTAACCTATCTGAGAGGTCCTGGTTTAAGAATGGGATTTTGTAACCTGTGAGTCAAAGTTTTCTGAGATCACCTAATATTCTGTCACTCATCAGTGGATTGTCAGGAGGGTAGTGTCCTTATTCCAACACCATCCCAGTTTCTGCTATAACTCCACTTGAAATTCCTTTAATATTCTAGATGTGTTGCATTTTGTAGGGGGTGGGCATTAAAAGGGAAATTATGTTAACTTTCGAAAATAACTCAAGGTATCAATATCTGAAACTCTACATAAAGGCAATTCTTCTCTTCAGCATGTTTTGTAGAGTAGCAGATCAGTTCATAAGAATGTGCTAAGTCATTAAGACAAAGAGAATTTAGAAAAATAAGTAATTTTTTATCAAAATTTGTAGTCTGAATTGATTTATTCCATCATCAAGAAGCAGATATTTCTGTCTGATATGGTGGTATAAAAGTTATTATCAAGAATCATAAGAGAGAAAAGAGAAGGGGGCCAATTATGCATTGAGTTTGAGATAGGTGGCCTGTGACAGCTGGCTGTTAAAATTTCAGTATGAATATTTATTCTTCAGAAATTAGAAATTACTAAATAATAAACTATGGTTTGATTTTTTAAGGATTATCTAGGCTTAAGAAAGTGGTGGATAATAAAGTAAAATAAACCTTAAAATGTGTTTGCATATATGTGTATACACACATAAACATTATATATATATTTCCCAGAAATTAAAAACTTAATCATAAACTAAAATGAATGTATCTAGAATACTTTTATTGTACTTTAAACCAACGTATATAAAAATGTCACATGAATTTATGTGACTACAATGTGGTATAATGGAAATAACATTTTTCCAAAAGATCTTCAAATCTTTGCCTCCAAAATATACTACTACTACCTGTATGTCATTAGGCAAAGATATAACATTCTTAGACCTCAGTTGCCTGATCTGTAAAAGCAAATGTTGAGCTAGATAGTCTCTGAAGTTCCTCTAAGCTAAACAGTTATAATTCTATAATCACTTGTAACTTTATCTAAGTACAGAGTATCAATGTATCCATGCATATCTGTCTCTGAATTCAATATGCATTTAACAAGCACATATTATATCTGATTATTTAAGGTAACAGAGTTGAAAAGACAATAATGGAACCATCCTTCCCCTCAAGGGGCTTGTATTCTCCTGTGATATAATAATATTAGAAGCCAATAAATTTGTATGTGGGGTGGAACTTTAAATATACTATGTTTACTTTTCCTCAAGAACCTATTTTTTAAAAGCTTAAAACTCATACTCTATTACCTTAGGAAAGAGAAGGCAAAATGGCTAAGGTTGAGAGCCCAGATAACCTCAATGATTTATAATGGCAGCTGAAAGAACTTAAGCTGACAAGTGCTGGAGCATGGACAAATTAAGTCTTTCTCTGAGGAAAAATAGTGAGTCAGAAATCACCCTGATGAGTACCGACCAGATAACCTTGCTCAAACTTGAATATTTTCTGAATTATTGTAATTTGATACTGGATTATTTTTATATAACTTCAGGCAAGACCATATGGGCAAAGAAAGAAGACAATGAAAATGTTATAGAAAAACATGTCAATTGTAAGCAACATTTGGGTTTTATTAGGTTTTGTTTTGGATTTCCTTAGTTTTTTTTTTAAATTAATTCATGGACAAATGCCTCTGAGAAATATACTTGAATATAAAATAAACATAAATATAAAAAAAACTGGACCAGTTGACTTTTTGTAAGGTTTTTAATACAATCACGTTATTAGAAACAATCTGATGATTGGAAAGCAGACATAAATCAAAGTTTCACATTAATTTTCTCAAGTTCATTTGATTAGAATAACATGAAAAAGGTAATTAGAAATGCCATAATATTCTATGAATGTTACTCAAGGGCCTTTATATTTAGATAAGGTAAAGTTGAACTCAATGAACCTCTTCTTTTCCTGAGTTAACTGAGTTAAACCTCTCTCATCATAGTTACCTTAGGGATATAGGCAAACCTGGTTACTCAGGGATTATTTTTAAAAGGTTTTTATAGAGGAATATATTTTTAAAGGTATAACTTTATGTGCAGCACACCCAATAGATTCCTAGCATCTTGGCATCTCAGTATTACCCTGCTGGGATGACAGTAATATCTGCCTGGTCAAGGATTAAATTATAATTTAATTTCTTCTTGATATCTACTTCACATCCTTTACCATATTCGAGCCAGTCTTGTGTTCCTTGGGAATGACCTTAGTACCTTCCCAATTCTATTTATCAAAAGAAAATTCTATTTGTCTCTGATCTTTGAAGTATTTAATGGACTGCTTAACTCACAGACTAAACAAAAAAGTAATATAGAGTTTTGTTTCTTACCTTCTTTTTGGTCTAAATTTGCAATTCATTGGTGAATTTATGAATTCCACCTAGAAGACTTGACATTTTTTCCCTACTGAATTTCATCTTATTAGATTCAGTCTAAAGTTCTTCCTTATCAAGTTCTTCCCTATCAAGATCTTGATTCAGTATATTAGCAAAATCTCTCAGTCTTATGTCAAATGAAAATTTGCTATACACATCATTTGTTTTATCCAAGTCACTGATAAAAATGCTAAATAGCACACTTGATGGAATTGTGTAACTTAGCTTGAAGACAACATGGAAGACATAATGGCTGTTTTTGAGTATTCCACTATCTTCTGTAAATATGATTAGTCTTGCTGTAGATGGCCCCCGAGCATGGAAATAGAAGTAAGTGGTGGAAGAAAAGTGCAGAGAAGCAGAATATCTTCATATAGTAAAGTTAATTCAACTATTGAAGTATAAGGTATGTTTGGAGAAAGAATAAGAAAAAAAAGAAACCAAGTATTCATCTTGGGGGCAGATAATGCGATGCAGAAAAGTGAAAGAGGTAAAAGTTGGATTGTTCAGTTCCTCTTTTTCTTCATTTTTTTTAAAATATTGGGGATAATGATGTTTAAATTAGATCAGAGGAAATCAAAATCCAAAATAAGCATGGGAATGGGAAGAGCATATCTCTATTTTAAATATTTTTTAATCTTCTTTCTCAGATAAATTATATCTAAATCATCTAGCAATTAGAATATTCACTAAATGGAGGGTTGCCTTAGGTGAAGGTAAGCTTGGGGAAAGGAAATAGAAATGGAGGTGACTGCTGGATTCATGACTGTGGAACAACAGAGGCTTCTGAGAATGAGAAGCTGCTATAGCAAGTTTTTGTTATTGGATTCTACACAGTCATGCCTAGAGCAAAGCAAGGAGATGAGACATTCTAACTATGGAAAAGCTGGAACATGACAACTGAAACCAAAAGTAATGAGGAATGCCTGAGGCAAGCTCAGCTAGTATGCTCAGAATGCTAAGAGTTTACCCATGTCTTGCCTATCAGAGTGAAGAGTTTGGGGGATTGAATTCCCCATAACTATAGGGAATGGTGGAAATAAGCCATATTCATTTGGGAATGTGGGTAAAATTGCTTGCTGTTCGTGTTTCTTCTGATTAAATGTCTTATTGTTTCAATTATGATTCTTGACTTTGCCTATTTTGCAGAGTGAACAATCTCATTAGCAGAATTAACTTCAGAAATTCCCAATTTTCTAAATGAATATTCCTACAATCTGAATCAAAGTTCATGAAAGTTCACAGCTTGTTGAGCCATATGAACCAAATATAATTCAAAATGCCCAGATATTTTAAAAGTGTCAGAGGATCAAAACTGCTTGTTTGCAAGGGAAAAATGTTAAATGTAACAAAATTGGAAGGGACATTTTAAGGTATATTTGGAGCAAAAATAAGGGGGAAATGAAGCATATTTTCACCTTGGAGCCGATAGTGAGATACAAAAGAAGAAAGAGGAAAAAACTGGATTGCTCAATCTCTATTTTTCTTCATTTTTCTCTATTGAAAATAATGATGTTCAAATTAGAACAGGCAGAGAATAATCGAGAAGGAATAGAAATACAAAATGAGCAAGGGGATAGGAAAAGCAAATCTCTAATTGAAATGTTTTTTGTTTATTCTCTCAGACATTATATCCAAATGCACTAAAAGGACTTGAAGTTGTTGATTGTCGATCTGTTGTCTTTAATCCTGGAAGAACTATGGAGTATAGGAAAGTGCCAGAATGTTAGTGATGGGAAAATGTTTGAATTTTCAATAAGGGATTCCATAAAACATATAAAGGTAAGCCTGCCATTCATTAATTTAGCACTATGTAAATGTGATTTGACATTACTGTGTCTGGCAAAATTCAGAATGAATTATTAAATGGATGGCTCAAGTGTACTTATTAAAGAAAATTATTGTCTCTAGGAAAGGCAAGTGATTCATTGAAAATAGATCAGGTAACAATACACTAATTTTCTGCTTAGAGTCTTTAGACTGGTAGACAAAGGGAATTCTATAGGTGTAGTATAACTGGATTTTTTGGAGGAAATTTGATAAAATCTTCCATAAGTATCCTGTACACTGGGTGCAGAAAGATGAAGTACCCTGCACACTAGGTGGAGCAACATGAGCTAGATAGTAATAGAGAGGGTAGCTTCATCATTCCCTTTTTATATAGAGACATTTCCTTCTTTGCTTCTTTAATTTGTTTATGTTTACTTTTTGAACTTATCTAGATATATAGAGTGAGATTGTGGTTAAGACGTCATTTCTGCCAGACTAATTTCCAATTTTCTTAGTCATTTAAACAAAATCCCACACTAAGTCCTTTCCCCAGTAGTTGGAATTTTGGGATTTGTTTAACAAACAAATAGAGAAGGAAATTACCATCCATTCAAGCATCTTTGCCAAGAAACCTCCAAATGTGGTCATGAAGAGTCAAACATGACTAAAAAACAACTCAGCAACAATAACAATGTTACTGTTTATTGGTTTCTCTATGTTGTATAAATAATCTTTTGTACCAATTTATTTTCATATTCTTTAGCCAATACTAAATAGTATCAATGATGACAGATTGATAATATAGTTACAATCTTGTCCTGCTTGATCCTTTTACTTCCCAAATTTTTCATTATTTTCTTAGAAATTTTTGCCTTTTTGTTACTCCAGATTAATTTTGTTTTTGTTTTTGTAGCTATATAATGTAATATTTTGGTAGTATGATTATAGTGGCATTGAATAAGTATATTAACTTAAGAAGTATTATAATTTTTATTATATTGACCCAGTCCAACAATTTAGCATTTGAAATTTTCCTAATTAAATACTCAAATTCTAACTAGATGAAAGATGGGAGACCAAAGCACTAAGGTCAATACTGAATCAGTGGCAAGGTACACTATGTCCCAGGGAGTTGACTATTCAGATGACTTAGCTGGTGTCCCCAAACCTTCAGTCTTTTATGATGGTTGGTTGTGTTCCCCTCAAGTATTTATATAGTCAAACTATAGATTTGTCTTTACCTGTTTTGAATAATCTATTGCATTCAATCTATCATTAAGGTCATGGGTTCAGTTAAAATTATAAAGACATGCCATTTATTGTTGGTTCAGGTCGAATTACTTATCCTTAAATTTTAAATTACTATAATTAAATTAATAAATATTACTATTACTTATCAATTAAATTAAATTCAAAAATAAAGATGACTCTCTTGCCTTTCAACATATAAAATATGTTCTTCAAAGCTATCTTTTCTTTCTGTTGCTTATTTTTCCTGAATTCTGGTTCAGTGGAAAAATAGAGCTTTATATTGACTTAAATGACATTTCTTAGTTTATTTCTGATTTTATGGCATTTTTTTTCTAGCTTCTGCTAGTTGAAAAACCTGGCTCTCTCAGTTCAAGTTTGACATGTTATTACAACTATATTAACATCAGGCTACAGTATAATGCAAACTGCTCTTTTGGGCTTACTGAAATGCCTATAGCTTCTCCTAGAAAGAAGCAGTCAAAATATTAGGAATATTTTGTAAACCACTGGAATTACAGTAAGCAGTAAGGGCTTTATAGTTTCCCTTTTAAAATGGCTTCTTCATAGAGAAAACAAATTTGCTGAGTTGAAATTCTTGAGAGGGTAGTTCCAGGTACATTTATCAAAAAGTAAGGGGTCGATAGCTTGAAAAAACAATTGGAAAAAAGATGGGTCAAGTCTCTGTATACAAGAAATGATCCTAGCATTTGGATTAATATAAAATACCTGTGATAGTGTTTGGTAAAAACTGAATATAGATAGAACTTTAAATATCATGTTCTAATCATTTGTTTTCCATTAAAACTAGTTGGAGCCTAATTATTTTCTATTTGTCTACATGTCCCCCTGTGTATTTGTTCCTCTCTTGCTGTCCCAGGAAACCTCCTTTTTCATATGCCCTACATACTAGTGAGATATAAATCTTTCATTGCTTTTATAATTTGATTGCCTTGTTCATCAACCTATAATTTAAGCTTCTTCTTGGATAATGCATCAAGTCAAAGATTTTCAGTTTTCTTTTCAAAGACCTCTAGAGACTAGGATCTCACATCACTTATCTAACCATACTTTTGACTACCTGATAAACAAACTTTTTCTAATAAGTGGATTTCCTTGCAGCCTCCTGTACACATCAGATTTATACCTTCTTCAATGACTTCATTCATACTTTTCTCCCTAGCTGGAATTCTCATTTCAAGGGCTGTAGTCATGGCACTAGAAGAAATGAATTTAAATACTGAGCCCTACTCTTAACTATTTGGGTGACTAGAGACAAAATTTTTCATTTTCCCAGTATTTTTTCAATGAAGAAGTTGCTTCATAAACTCAGACTCTGTTGTAAGGCACTCTTCTCTATAAAAGAAATCTTAATTTCTTTATTTTGCATCATAGAAATCTTTGGCAGCCAGGTGAAGTCTACAGAGTATTTTTAAATGCTAACAGTAAAATACTATCATTACAAAGGAAACCAATGATAAAAAAAGTTTTAAACTTTTGTTTTTTAAGTTCATGGAATCCATGTAAAGAGTCCTCTCTATAGATTTTCTCCTGGTCATTGTTCTTACACTACCTATGGTTTAAATTATTTCCCCTGTAGGAGACTCTTGATTATGACCTAAATATGGTCAATATTGAGGCCTTTTCAATAGATACCATTTTTTCTTCTCTTTTTTGATGGATTTTTCCCCTTTGGTTCTTCTACAGACAAGAGTCAGGCAAGACTTTGGAGCAGTGTACCTTTTAAAATATGTTTTTATAACCACCAGAAGAATAGACACAAAAATATAACAATAACAAAAAATATATATGCAACTCCTCCAAATCTAAAACCAAAGAGTGACACCACTTTCTGGAGATGAAAAAGCCAAAATTTGCAATTATTCATAGTTAGGTATCTACATGTATTCTGATATTAAATAAAAATAATAACTCATTAATTTGATGTTATTGAGAAACCTGTCTAAACAGGTAAAATGTTTGGATTACACAATATTTTTAGAAGAACTGAATAATGTCTATAAATATGTCCAAGAGAAATATGCTTTAATGAACAGATGAGAATGAAATTGAATGTGAACAAATGCAAAGTTTTTTGTTTTGGTTTTTAAAAAAACTACAAACTGGGAATGAGAGGCATAGAGAGACATCTCATGTGGAAGACTGGCTTCATCTTTAAAATATCATGAGCTAATAGGCATTAAATTTCTGATAATATAATTTACTTATTATTCCACTAACTTTTTGGCTTTCATATTACAGAATTGACTTACTGATTTGTAATTTTCTAAAACTCTATATAATTTTCTTTTTCAGAGTATATGGAAAACTCAAAAGATTTGTTGCTTATATATTTACATTGAAAAAGATACAAATTTGATTACCAAGGATAATTTTGTCCCTATGCAATCAACCTGATGGAGCAGAAGTGGACAGAGGATTGAGAAACAGAATTCAAGGCTGGAAGAGTCAAGTCAAAAAGAATTTATGAAGTGTCTACAATGTTCTAAGCATTGTGCTAAGGCAGAGCAGATACAAAAAAGGTAAATACAGTCTCTGCCTTCAAAGGGGTCAAATTCTAATGGGTAAATCCTTGGCACCCAGGGTATCCTATATGCAGAGAATCATTCAATATAATATAGTCATAGGGCAGCTAGGTGGCGCAGTGGTTAGAGCACCAGCCCTGAAGTCAGGAGGACCTGAGTTCAAATCTAGTCTCAGATGCTTAGCCCTTCCTAGCTGTGTGACCCTGGGCAAGTCACTTAACCCCAATTGCCCCAGCAAAAAGCATATATATATATATATATATATGCATATATATATATATATATATATAATATAGTCATCTGAGATAAAAATGTGGTCTTTAATTTAAAGTATATCTCACTTAAAGCTATACTCTAGCTACTGGACTGGGATTCTTAATATTTTGAGGGAGTTATATATCCCATTTACAATTCAGTAAAGTCTATAGACTTCAATGAAGTGAGTGCCAGAGTCAGAAAGAACTAAGAACCTCAATTTCTTCAACTATGCAACAAGGATGATAACAACAATTAGCTCTCAGAATTTTGGGGAGGATCATATAAGAATCTATTTGTAAAGGGCAAAGTGTTTGTTACTTACTAAATGCTTATTTCTTTCCTTTTCAGAATAATGTTTTTAATAGCTTTTTATTTTTTAGAATGTTTCAAAGATAAGCTTTCAACATTCATTCTTGCAAAACCTTGTGTTCAAATTTTTCTCCCTCCCTCCCCTCTTCCAGCAAGTAATACAATATAGGTTAAACATGTGCAATTTATCTAAAAATCTTTCCGCATATATCATATTGCATGAGAAAAATCAGATCAAAAAGGAAAAAAATGAGGAAGAAAAAAAAAAAGCAAACAACAACAATAAAGGTGAAAATGCTGTGATCTACATTCAGTACTTTTTAGTTTTCTCTCTGGATGCAGATGGCTCTTTCCATTACAATTCTCTTGAAATTGACTCAGAATAATGTTTTTAAAATAATAAAATAAAATATACAGGATTAAAAACACAGCTATATAGAAATACAGTTATTTAAAAGCAAAACAAAACAAACAAAAAAAAACCAAAAAAACAAACAAAAAAAAAAAAAAACCAATTTCAGGAGCTTTAGGTTAAGAGCTCCTATACAAAGAAATAAGACTAAGCAACCAGGAAGTTTCATTCAAAAGACAGACTCAAGCCTATGGCCCCTAGCTATTTGATTTTGACAAACTCTGCTTAGTATTCTAAATAGCTTGGAGCTTGCTAAAAGGAAATTTCCATTAAAATTAGGTTTTAATAGTCAAGGGATATGAGCTAGGTGGCTCAATGGATAGAGAATCTAGCCTATCTTAGAGTTAGAAAGACCTGAGTTTAAATCAGACAAAGTGGATAAGGGATCTCAGTTTAAAAAGTGGTTTTTCCATTTATCAGCTTCTTAATCTCTTTGGATCTCCATTTCCTCAACTATAAAATGAGTTAATTTTCTAATAGTTCTAAATCCTATGATGCCATAATCTCTATTATCAAATCTTACTGACACTCCATGTTAGAAACTAGAATTGTGCTCTTAAATATTATATATCTAAGGCTGTAGTATTCCATATGCACTCCTATAACAGGTAATAAAGCTAAGACTATAGTATCCTACATGCACTGTTAAAATAGGTAGTAAAGTCCAAGTTCATATCTATAAGGGAAATGCTATTTGCCATTTCACTTAGCCTCTTGGCAAATAGGTAGGCTAATGAAAAATTCCCAAGAGCTCTGCAGGGTCAGTTTCGCTCTATCTCATTGTGCTGCAAGTCATTGCCTTTTTTACAGCTGAAAGACACTGGGTGCATAGAAGCAGTATGGTAAAATTGCCTTGTATGAAACTGTTCACAGTTTGTTAGGTACTCTTGTCAAAGCCTCAAGAGTGGTTTTTACTATGAAGGAAAAAGCAATAGCAGAGTCCTTCATGTCCTGGCCCCCACTCCTGCTTTCTCCAAGGACTTGTTCTCTAAGGTGAAGCACTGGGGATAGAGAAATATTATTTCATAAATTATATGTTTTAGATTGATAAAGTTAAGCTCATGGACAGAAATTCCCCATTCATGCTTCTATATATTTGCTAGTATTTCTATGTTTTACCCTTTCAGCGCTGAAAACTATTTCAGCTTTTATTATATGGTGTAAGGCATGTTTCCTCTGGAAAGACAATGAGTTTAATCAACTATGTTTCAGAGTTCTTCTCTTCCATCTAATATCCTCTATTTATTTATTTATTTATTTTTGCTGTTTAGTTGTTTTCAGCCCTCAATATTCATGATGCAATTTGGAATTTTCTTGGTAATGATACTGAAGTAGTTTGCCATTTCCTTCTGCAGCTTATTTCACAAATGAGTAAACTGAGGCAAACAGGGTAAAGTAACTTGTACTGGGTCAGATTTAAATTCAGGAAAATGAGACTTTCTGACTTATCTGGCATTTTATCTTTTCCGCTACTTCATTGACCTCTTTAAAGCTTTCCTATTTTCCCATTATAAAGCTTATTTCTTCCACAAAAATTTCCTAACAAACAGTATAATTCTGTTTGCTCCCCAATCATAATATCTCTTATAGTACTTATTTCTTCATTTTACATTTTATTGCTTTCTCAAATGCAAGAATTGTGTCATACAGGCAACAAGGAGTCATAGTGGCTAGATCCATGTTAAACTTGTAGTCAGGAAGACCTGAATGTAACTCTCTGATGTTGCACAAGTCATTTAACCACTAAATGCTTCAATTTCTTCATATATTATATGAGCATTATAATAGTACCTATGTCCCAGGGTTGTTGTGAGCATCGAATGAGAAAATACTTGTAAAGCAATCTAAACATTTAGAGTTATCATTAAAATAATGTCTTTGGAACCTCAACACCTAACATGTGTCCCACATGAAGTAAATGATTGACAAATACTATTGAATTTATTTGAATTATCACCCTTTCACCAATCAACTTTTAAATGCAAGACATTAAAGAAACTTCATGTATATCAGTGCCAGCAGTAAAGACATTTATACTGCCCATATAGTGGTTGACTTTCAACTTTTGTTTCACGTTTACTTCAGCAATTTTATTTAGTGCATTATCCAGGGACTTGGCAGTTTTATCCAGAGTGTGATTTCTCTTCCCCTGATTTAGCAGGTAGCTCCATTTCTGTTTTAATCACACTGTATCAGGATTTATTCAGTTTTTTTTAAAGGAAAAAAAATCATATTTGTTCTGGCTTTTCTCCTTATCTGATCTTGATAAACTTAAAGAATTTACATGATCTTCAACTTATTCCTTATTCTTTTCAAATGAGCTGTTGATTGCACTGTTGTACTTCCTTGGCTAATCTTTATGTCTGGTTAGGGATCATTGTTGAAAACTCTGAAATAAAACCTATCATTAGCTCATCTTTCTGAAGGAACTCTTGAGTTATTTATTTTTATTTTGTGATATTGTGATTATTTCCCGGATTTCAGGACAGGATTATTTACAATGTATGAGAATTAAAATGAATTTGGCAAGTTTCCTGTCAACTTGGGTCTTTGGATGTGCCAATTTGAACTACAATTGTGATGTTCTTTATTAACAGTTAAGGGGGCCTATCAAAAGACGTGATTTTGTCAGCTTAAAATGAGTTTACACAAAATGGAGAAGCATGAATTCTAACTTCTAATGCCAATTCTGCAACTGTTTTATTAAGTGACCTTAATAAAGTCACTTTATTTTAGTAGGATTTTTTTCTTCTGTTAATCTGAAATAACTAGAACTAACAATAAAGTCAAACAATGATTTAGAGAAAGAATTCTAGATATGAATATGCTTGACTAGTATGCTGATAATCACTGGGCTCAAAATTATACCCCTTTACTAAGAAACCTTGGATGAAACATACACATCAGCTGACCCCAGGCTTAAGTGAAAAATCAGTGGGTCACCATGTATTAGACTCAAACCTCTGAAGCAAACTGAGGGGTTTCACAATCAGCCCCAATAGAACTGAAAAGAAAAATCCATCTTTGCACAAATTATATTACAAAGAGTTGCAAAAAGGCCTTTTTGTAGTGGCTAGAAACTGGAAACTGAATGGATGGCCCTAAACTGGAGAATGGCTGAATAAATTATGGCATATGAATGTTATGCAATATTATTGTTCTGTAAGAAACGACCAGCAGGATGATTTCAGAGAGGCCTGGAGAGACTTACATGAACTGATGCTGAGTGAAATGAGCAGAACCAGGAGATCATTATACATGGCAACAACAAAACTATATGATGATCAATTCTGATGGACATGGGTCTCTTCAACAATGATTCAAAGCAGTTTCAATTGTTCAGTGATGAAGAAAGCCATATATACCCAGAGAGAGGCCTGTGAAAACTGATTGTAGACTACAACATAGCATTTTTCACGTTTTCTGTTTATGTTTGCATGCATTTTATTTTCCTTCTCAGGCTTTTTTTCTTTCTAGATCTGATTTTTCTTGTGCAACAAGATAACTGCATAAATATGTATACATATATTCGATTTATCATATACTTTAACATATTTAACATGTATTGGACTACCTGCCATCTAGGAGAGGGAGTGGAGGAAAGGAGGGAAAAATTTGGAACAGAAGGTTTTGCAAGGGTCAATCTTGAAAAATTATCCATGTTTTGTAAATAGTAAAAACACTTTTTAAAAAGTGTTTTGTAAATAAAAAGCTTTAATTTAAAAGAGAGAGAGATTGCACAGCAAGAGGTTTAAAAAAACAAATACACTGAATTTACTTGCAAAAAATAAAACAAAACAAAACAAAAAACCCAAAGAGTTGTAAGATTAATCTAGTTACAGAATTTGCATTTCAACAGGCATAATCTTAAAGGGGGTGGGCACAAATTTATTACTACTTAGAACCTTGATTTAAATAAGACAAAAGAGAAGAGGAAACTCATAACATAAAAGTAATACACAATTAACAAATATAGTGGCCACCATTATAATAAAGATATTATAACAAATAACATATAATATATAATATCACAACTCCGAGGAAGCACCAATATATGAATTCCTTGGTTAGTAGGACCCATGGTCACTGTTATTCAGAATCTCGAGTGGGAGCCATTGCTAGACAAACTGTACAGTATTTCATAGCCCAAATCCTCAAAGTCCCTTTCTACTAAGGGGTTTTATAAGCTGAGAACAAAGAAGGTACTACACTAAGTATTCTTATTTGATACATGACTTGAGACATAGCAGCTTCCCAAGTACTGGATGTTCTATCACAAGATGCCCACAAAGAAGAATAATTGTTCATTCCTTTAGGGGGATTATGTTTACTCTAGGAACTGGCCAGGTTTACAGAGTAAACACAGGTTTGCAATAAAGTATACTCATTAATTAAGGCACCAGAAAAATGGCTGTTCCTTCTTGTGTGCTTCCCTGGCATTCCATCAGATAGCTGCAAGCATGTTCTCATGTTCTCAGCAAAAAACTTACACAAAAGACATGGCCGAGACTTAAGATTCCTTACTCACTAGGATTCCTTACAAGAGTGCTAATCCAATGTAGAAATGCAATAAGGAGTGGCTTTCCCCTCTTCTTTAAAAATACATTCTATAAAGAAAATCTTTTATTAAAATGGCATTCTACAATGTTCATTGTTCAGATTTTATGATTACTGTTATTTTACTGTTTGTTTTTGGCAAGGCAATTACAGTTAAGTGACTTCAAGTATGAGCAATAACCAATCAACCACACAGTTAGTAAGTATTAAGTGCCTGAGGCTGGATTTGAACTCAAGTCATCTTGACTTTAAGGCCAGTACTCTATCCACTGCATCATCAAACTGCCTCAGTTTCAGTTACTGTTAATAGTGCTATTCACTAAATATAACTAGTTTCCCCTATAATCTATTTCTAAATTTATTCCTCTCTATAACAGATAGGCTAATTTTTTTTAGAAAGAATTCCTAGGTCTTTTTATGATAACTTTGGTGCCCCTTAGCCTTTCCCAAATTATTGTGACATAAGTTGACACCTTTACAACAGTATTTGTATTCAAGTTTACTTAAGGACAAAAAATATATCTCCAAACTTGGAATTTTGTTAGTCTTGTCAAACACAGGAAATAAGTTCCCAAGTTTTCTGAGGAGACCTAGCTTGAAGATCTATTATACTTACAAAAATTTACTCCTCAGATGCTGCTCTTTTAAGAAAGAGAAATGCCATTTCTTTAATAAGCTTAGAAATCTACCTGACAAGACTGACATTCTAGTATATTAGGGAACTCCAAATGGGGCAGTAGGCCCCAATCCCAATAAATGGGGAGTAGAGTAGGGGAGTAGAGTAGGGGATAAAAGGGGATAATGGAGCTGGTGGGTGAAATGTCAACAAGACTATTATCCAGTTGTGACTAGTGAACACCAGAATGGGAAGCCAGGAGTAACACAAAGGTCAGTAAGAACAAATGAAGCTTCTCAGAAGGTCGAGTTGTGCTAACAAGGGTTTGCTATTTTAATAAGATGCAATGGAACTAAGAGGATAAGCAGGTAGATGTGTGTAAAACCAGATTTCAGTTATGAAACAATAGAGAAGTCAGAATCCTACTAGGCCAGGAAACTTTTGCCTCAGCAGAAACAAATGACTGAAAAAAATACATTCTCAGGATTGTATCATGTCTGGCTTAGAAGAGAAAGGAGATGGTTATATTACAAATTTAGAAATAGAAGGGACATTAGGGTCCATCAAGTCCAACTCTACCATTTTACAAATGAGGAAATTGAGGCACAGAAATATTAAATGACATTCTGAGCAACAATCTAAGACAAGATGTGAACCAAGACTTTCTAATGATGTCTAATGCCCTTATGTCATACTTCCTCTTAATTCATCAATTCAGACATCATTAGGTATTTCTAACATGAACCTCTGTCTTAGAATCTTAGTGAAGAGTAATATAATAGTAGTAGTAGTAATAGCAGTAGTAGTAGTAGTAGTAGTAGTAGTAGTAGTAGTAGTAGTAGTAGTAATAGTAGTAGTAGCAATAGTAGTAGTAGAGCAATGTAGTAGTCAGATATCGGAAATACTGAGAAACACTATTCTTATCCCAAATTTGTGATCATCTGCATAATTCTTAAACATTTTTGACAAAGGAGATTCATCAATCTCTCTGGACCTGTCCATCCCATCAGCTAACAATGTTTGAAAAATGAACAACCATTTGTAATGCTTCATATTATATATAAAGAAAAAGTTTAAGATCAGTGATCCTCACGCTCTAGGATCAGCATTTAAAATTTATCCAGTAACATTGGTAAGGACAAACCCATGGAAAATCAAAAGTTGCATATGCAGCAATGGAAACATATACTGATGGGTTTATGTCTTATTATTAATTATAAAAGAAGAACAGATGGATTTTTTATGGTAGAAAGTAGGGGTGCTTTCTTACACATAATCTTGATCTTTCTACCATGTAATTTAAACTTCCTATTCTGCTATAATATACTTGGAAAACAGCTGGTTCCTTTCCTCAGGGAAGCAAAAGGCCTTTTTCTGCACTTGAAGAAATGATGATGGTAATAGTAGTAATAATAATAATGGAAAGCCTCTGTAGTCTTCTGCAGTCATTTCCCATAAGAGTCCCATTTTTTATTTTCTAGGGACAAGCAACACAATTCCTTTCCACTCCTTTTTTCAGCTCATTCTTCAGTTCCATCACTTCCCTGGGGAGTAGAAGATTTCCACATCACTCAGAACAAAGTAACCCAGAAAATTTTCTGTGGCTTAATAACTTTTAAAGCTTTCCCCATGGAACAAAGTAAAAAGGCTAAATGGTAATTGTTGGGGTGCAGCATATGCTTTGTTTACCTAAAGTGAACCAATAAAAGGGATGAATTCTAAACATTCTCTTCATTGTGGTGAACAGATATAACTTTAACTTGATGATAAATTGCCAGCTAACACCTATTATACATGTAATTTCTTAGAAAACATAATTAAGAATGAATATCTTTTGTGTGCCATTGCAGGAATAAACTAAGGGGAAAATGTAATTTTCTTTCCCTCAAATTGGAATTCTGAAAACTAATTTTTTCTACTTATATGCAGTCTTCCTGAGGATTGGGGAAAGAGGCCATGGGAGATTGCTTATTCATTCCTCTATGCAAAATCTTAGACTCAAAACCATGTTCTTCAACTTTTGGTAATAACTAAGAATTTTTAAAAATACCCATAAATTTTGGAATGGCTAAAAAAAACTGTGAACTCATGAATGTAATGGAATATTACTATACTATCAGAAATGAGGAATGTAATGAATACAGAGAAACATGGAAACATCTGTCTGAATTGATGCAGAATGAAATAGGCAGAGTCAAGAAAATAATATACATGGTAACTACTATAATATAGATGGAAATAATTACACACTAAAAAATTCAAAAGTAAATATAAAAAAATTCCAAAGATTAAGGGGACCTCAAATGAAGAGTTATAAGAAGACAATCCTAACCTACTCCTGCTTTGTGGGGTTATAGGAAGTCCATAGGTATTATACAAAGCATCTGAGCAACTGTTTTCAGAATTTTTCAATGTATCAATCAGTTGTATGGATCTTCACCCCTCCAAAAATTTGCTGTTTGTTATAGGGAGTGGATCTCTACAAAGGGAAAGAAAAGGAATAAATGCGATACTGATAATATGAGGAATAGAAAATATCAATAAAACAGGAAAAATTAATAAGGAAAAGATTTCAATTCAGTTAAGCTTCTGAATTCAGAAGAATTATATCTAAAGTATTTACTATCTTCAGGAGACTTCTCTACTATGAACATGTCTTTGTGTTTCCCCAAGTGTGATGATACAAAAAAACCAAAACAATAAACCCAAACAAACAAACAAAAAAAAATGGCCAAACATGGTATGGAGTAAGATACCTCCTTGCAAGGGGTAGCTTGCTTTTGTATGACCATTCTTGGTCATTTGGGATAAGCCCTTTGTTATAGTCAGTTCTTCAGTATTAGGGCCTCTCTGAGATTACCTGGGTTACATCTAGGATCAGGCAACTTTTTATGACTCTGTCTCTAGATACCAACTGTGGAATCTTCCAAGAAAATCCCAGCATTCAGGTTTTTCTTCCATATGTTTCCTTAACTGTGGTCTGCTATTCAAAATAATTTAATCCCTTGAGAATGAATGGACAGAAAGAAAAGGCTCAGAGATCCAAGTCAACTTATGTGCAAGATGAAAAATGAAGCATTAGGGCATCAAAAATAGATATCAAAGGGTCTAGCTGAATGTTTAGCTTTTTTATGTGCCAAAAATGAGCAGCTCTAATTAAGATTCATGAAGCCATTAATTCTTTTTAGGTCTTAGAGCTAATGGAATAATGATTTTAAATTGAGCTCTGAAGATTCTTAAATCATTTCTTAAAAATATAAGCAAGTGCTTAAATCATAGAGAATGTTCCACAAAATGAAGGTAGATTTAGTTCATAGATATTTATCAGGAGACTCATACTCATGGCTTCAGGATAAAAGAAATTTACACGAGTGTACAAATTATTTTCAGAAGTACAAACGATGCATTTAGTACATGTAAACTAAGTGAATTATAGAAGAGATTGGCCTTGCACAATTAACTTCTTTAGTATTTTCTAAATTAACTATTAACTCACATTTCAATATAATATAGGACATAGTTTTGAAGCACTATTGCCTACAGATCAAAATTCTTAATTAACAAATGTAGTCTTATTATTTACACCTACTTAAGTGAATTGTTTTCTCTCTTCTGCACACTAATAAAGACCTTTATCAATGTAAAGTAAAATTAATAGCAGATGAAACTTCATACTATGCTGCTTCTATGAACCATATTGAAATGACTTCCTTACACTGGATTTGAAGTTAAAGGACTTACTTTCTCTAGATGATTTTAAGTTGCTAGATGCAGAGCAAGAAGTTAATTTCAACAGTACTGAATAGACTGGTGAATGTAATTGCTGATCTACTGTGAGTTATCTATGGAAAGTCATGTAGAACTGGAGAAGGGTCGCTTCCCCTCTCCTTAGAAAGAAAATGGAATCATCCTACTCCATAAGTAGTTAATTTTGACAGAACTCTAAAATGTACTATTTGAGGAAAGAGGCTGAGTGGTTAGAGAGGTGCCTCATAATCTAGAAGATGAGGATTCAAGTTCCATTTTTGAAAATTACCTATTGTGTGATTCTGGAAAGGTCCAACTTTTAAATACCGTGAGGAACTTATTTAAGAATATCAGTTGAAACAATACTATATGATGATCAATTCTGATGGACATGGCTCTCTTCAACAATGAAAGGTTTCAAACCAGTTCCAATTGTTCAGTGAAGAAAGCCATATACACCCAGAGAGCGGGATGTGAAATGTGGACCACAACGTAACATTTTCCTGCTCTCTATTGATGTTTGCTTACAATGTGTCTCCTTTGATTTTTTTTCCTTGTAGATACGATTTTTCTTGCACAACAATGATAAGTGTGTAAATATGTATATATATATATATTCGATTTATCAAATATTTTAACATAATTAACATGTAGTGCATTTCCTGCCATCTAGGGGAAGGGTGGGGATTAGGGGGGAAAATTTGTAAAAGAAAGCTTTGTAAGTGTCAATGTTGAAGAATTACCCATACATGTGTTTTGCAAATAAAAAGTTTTAATAAAAAAAAGAGTATTAGTTGAACAGAAGATTCAAATCTTCATTGATAGAGGAAGTACATTGCTGAGAGCACCCTAAACCAAAGAAATTACAGGAGTGAGGAAAAATTAAACAACCTAAAAAAACCCCAAAGCTTTTAAAGAGAGGTTGGTTTATGGATATTTAGAAAGGGGATTAGTAATGACTTCATGACTTCAGCCAAATAAACTCCCTTCCAGTTTTGAACTGTAGACTGCTGTATATCTAAGTTTAATCAAAACATTTGATTAACTCTCCCATATTATTCTTGTTGAAAAGACATGAAGATATTGATAGTGCAGTTGAATTACCATGCTCAAAGTCCTCAAACTAATGGATCACTATTAACCTAAAGGGAAGTATTAAGTGGAAGACCCTAGGGATCCTTCTTTGATTCTATACTACTCTAAATTTTATCAGTGACTTAAATGAAGGAAGAAATGCATGTTCACGTCAGCAGAAAGAGAGGAATTTCTATCATGCTAGACACCATTCAAAAAAGATTTGGACAGGCTAGAAAAATTGATAAAATCTAATAAAATGAAATGAAATAGATAATTTTTATTTAAAGTCAACTCCAAAAGTACAGAACAGAGAAGGCATAGCACTGCAACAGTTTTTGTTAAAACAAAAAAAATCTGGTCTTTTTAATAGCACAAACTTAATATATATCAACAGTGTGATATGACAGTCAAAATAGTTAAAATCATCTTGGGTTACATGAATAGGGAGATAGTGCCCAAAATTAGTGAAACCAGAGTGTTCAGACAAGGTATAGGGTACTATGTCGATTTCAGCAAGCTGAATTTTATGAAGATTACTAACAAACTGGAACATGTTCAGAAAAGGGTAATCATCATGATGAAGACCTGATGATCTACTGGAACCAGTGATGACATTTAACCTGACAGGAAAAAGGACTTAGAAAAGACTCAATGGTTTTTTAAATCAAGTATTTGAAGGACTGTCATGTGAAAGAAGAATTAGATTTGTTTTGTTTGGTCCTTTTGGGCAGAACTTAAAGAAACAAGAGACTAATTTGAACAGCTGGCCAAAAGGGTAATAAACTATATGGAGTACTAATGGGTTTCCTTTCCATTTTCAAGATAAGGTTAAACTATTTAGATAGATGCCCTACTGTAATTCTTATGACATTTTATTAATATAAACAAAAAAAGCAGAGACACCAAGCAATAAATGTTGATTTTCTCTCTGCATTAGGAAAATCTAATATTTGAGCATAAATATGGTTGATTTTTAATAAGGTATTCAAATGGCTTGAAATAAATGTCATTTTCCCACCAATGTTTGATAAATTACAGAGACTACACTCTCAGCTTTAGACTCAGATTTGGAGGGGAGGAGATTATAGAGTGTGAGGTGAGTTGGCCATGTGATTAAATACTTAACCAAATTATATTACAGAAAGTAAATAGTGTTTAAATAAAGATTCATTTAAATTATTTTTCTTACCTTTGATGATTTCTCATGTTTCTTACTTATAGTCTAGATGGTTGCAGATGTGAGAGATATGATGAGTCTAAGTAGGTGCAACTTATCAATCATGGGTAATCACATAAACTAATGTAAGAGATAACACAAGAGAAGTATATAACAAGAAAAGGATGTAAACCTATTGTGAAGTGGATCAGGAGATAGTATATGTATAGTCCCCCATGCTGTATTGATAACTATGAATTAATATAAAGATATCTAAAGGAAAGCTTCCATCTGTGGGTAGAAACTCTGTCAGAACATTTATGGGAACAAATGGATAGATTACAAGGATTAAAAAAACATGGATGAGTCTTTATCTTCTTTGTTGGTGGCATTGCTAAAAATGATGGTATTGTAGCCCAGTTTAAGTATTAAAGTATTTTGTTGCCCATCTCCTAGAAGAAAGGCAAATGATGATAAGTGCTAAATGAGGCACATGTCCAAAAGGCATCATCGAGTGGGAATTTATTTTGCTTCATTATGCATATCTGTAATAAATGTTTTGTTTTTCTTTTCTCCATTAGTGAGGGAGGTGAGAAAGAAAATAAAAATTTGTTAATTGAAATTAAAATTAAATAAAATGTAAAGCTTTCTTTCTATAAAGAGAAACTGCACTTAGAATCATAAGGAAGGAAACCAGTTTTGCCACTTAAAAGTTTTGCTACTTTTGTCCTTAGGCAAATGATTTTACCTCTCTTTTCCTCATTTGTGAAATGGGGAAAAGGACCTGTATACTGTTATCTAACTCTTGGTCATTATACAAAAAAAACCGTATGTTGAGAAGTGTGTTACAAAAAGTAGTTATTATTTTCTATATTGGGGATACTTTGGAGTTCTGTTAGTGGGTTCAGCAGAGGAAATTAAAGGGGAGGGAAGAAATAGGTATTTGTTAAGTATCTACTTTGTGCCAGGCACTAACAACTTTATAGATATTTCATATAATCATATTTCAGATGATCTTCATATGATCATATTTCATATCCCAACAACCTTGAATATTGAAATTATGATTATTTCCTTTGTACAATAGAAGAAACTGAGGCAGGATCACAAAGTGACTTGCCCAGGATCACAAAACTAATAATTACTTAACTTTGTGTCTGAGGCCATATTTGAACTCCAGTCTTCCTGATTGCAGGTCCAGCTGGCACCCTAACAGCTAGTCACCCAGCTGTCTCAAATGGGATAAAGTCATTGCATGAAAGCTTGAAAAGGGCAAGTGTGCTTAAGGGAAGAGAAAAAGATTTATGCCAGGGTGGCCAACAAGCCCTTCTGTATTCTACTATATTCAACTGTATTCTACAGCGTGTCCATAGGGTAACCATCTTGCACTTAAGTATTTATCCAGGAACTCTTCTGCTATTAGTGGTGTTTAAATAGGCAGGGGAAAAGGGACTCAAGTGCCCCACAGCAGAGAATTTTCAACCCTGAATGATCTAGTGCCAGATGTTTCACAGTTTCATGAGGTATGATATGAATATGTAACACATGAATGCCATGGTTTCTACACTTAGAGAAAAGAGGACTTGAGAGATCCATTAGGGTCCAGAAAAAAACCATTATTTAATTATAAATTTATCATGGAGAACTGATCAAGATCCCTTTTGAATTTTTGTTTCTCACAAAAGGGAAATAGTTCCTTATTAAGACAAAACAAAACAAAATGCATGGCTAATTAAACAAAAGTAATTAAAAATAGCATAGTGGAAATAGTACTGGAAGTAGGACCAAATGACTAGAGTTTGAGTAACTGTTTTGTTATTAGTTATATAAACTTGGACTTCAGTCTCCTCAGTTGTAAAAAGTCAGAATTGGACTGTGGATTCTAAGATCCCTGCCTGTCCCAATGTTCTCTACAATTCTGATTCTAGAGCATTAAACAAAGAATATTACACCTGATTTTTATAGATTCTATACAGATCCTTCCCCCCAAATTAAGAATTACACTTGTTTGAATAGGAAGATTGTCAAAATGGCTGTTTTTTAAGGAAGTAAAAGAGAATCCTCCACTCAAGCAGCTACATGGTAATGTTTTTGTTTATATTTTAGCATGAAATTTTAGCCGAGACAACTCAGTATAACATAGTGTACATAAAGGTTTGCCTTGTAGTGAGGAATATCTGAGTTCCACTTGGCTTTTTATGTATATTATGAGGATATTCATGGTCATTTTCTCCTTCACTGCTTTGGGCAACATTTCTTGCATTTATCTCTTTCT
The DNA here is from genome assembly GCA_023553655.1 of Myrmecobius fasciatus. Lineage (NCBI taxonomy): Eukaryota > Metazoa > Chordata > Mammalia > Dasyuromorphia > Myrmecobiidae > Myrmecobius > Myrmecobius fasciatus. Next base: position 260,372 of record JAJPUD010000150.1, on the reverse strand, counting down.
CTCAATGCACATGGCTAATTTTTAGTATAGGACCTTATAACTTCTCACTTGGTCTATTTCAATAGCCTGGAAATGGTTTTCTCTACCTCCAAACTCTCACTTCTTCAAAACATCCTCCACATAGATGATGAACTTAAGAAAACACTGGTCTAATCTCTTCAGTTTCTTGATGGAGAAATATTAATGGTTCCTTACTGATTGTAGAATAAAACTAATTGCCTTTTAGCATAAAAAGTCCTTTATAATTCAGTACCAATCTATTTTTGTCAGAAAAACTTCATATTATTCTCCTTATTCATCCCAATTTCTATTCATATTAGTTGACTTCTTAGTTTGAATTCCATCTCTTATGTTCTTACCTTTATATAGACTTACCCTAAAATCTAGAATGCTTCCCTTCCTCATGTCCACCTTCTAAAATGATAGTTCCCTTTAAGGCCAAGATCAATTGTATCTTCCTAAAAATGCCTCCTTTAACAGTCAAAATTAATAGTGATCTTCACCTCTATATACTTCCCAATCTTATTTTCTATTCATTTTTTTGCACACTCAACTTTTCACTTATAGGTTTGCTTGGTTTCAATGTCATGGAAGAAAGTACTCCATGGTATCCATCCCTGACCTTTTCAGCCTTCTTTTCTGCGTTGATCTCCCCCTGAAAATTGTAAGGTCATTAAGAGGAGAGACTGGTCTTTCCTTTTTATTTGCATTCCTACTGCCTAGGATTATATCTGGCACATAGTAGACACTTAGTAAATATTTATTGAATTGAATTTGAATTTACTGGTGTGCATACTGTCTTAATCCATCCGTGCTCTATAATGTAACCTCCTGGGGCAGATATTTTTGTCTTTTGATTCAGGTACAGGTACAGGGTAGATTGAGTTGAATTGAATAGTCCAAACAACTCATGTGACAAATGAAAAAATAATCCCCGAGAAAATGTAATGATTTGTTTAAGATAAGTAAGAGAGCCCAGATTCACATCTAGGGCCACTGACTCCAATCTACGTTTTATAAATGCTTTGGAAAATGTATTTCCTCTTATTGCTTTTTTGGAACAGAAATATGAATCTCACTTGTAGATGCCAGAATCTTGGGTAGAATATAGTTAGGTTATTTGGTCAAAATCAAATTATTTTGTTCACTAGAATGTTTCTGTGGGTTTGAGGGAAAAAAACACACAAATCTTTTTTAATCAAGAGCCAGTTCTTCTAGATTGATGCAATGGGTTCTTTTTTTCTATACCATTATCTTTTGGGTGGCCTCCACAATCAATGATTGCTGTTTCTCTCATAAAGCTGCAAAGAATAACCCAATTTTAGACATACAATATAATATCATTCTCTCTGTTAAACTTGTCTGATATTAGACAGAAAATGAATTCCCCATAAGAGAAAATGATAAAATTAAAATATATTTTTCTGTTACTTCTCTTTTTACAATAATAAGTTTCATAGCTAGGCTTCCACTTAATTTAAAGAATTCTTTGGAGTCTAACCACATTGATAGTTAAAATGAAGTGACTCCTAAAGGAAACATTGTGCTTGTAATGCCGCTTTAGTTCTCTAACCTATTTACCTCATAAAGCCTGACAGATGATTACACAGCACAGTCTCAAATTCATGCAGTGTTGATAGTAAACATTCTGTGAGTATTAATGTGTGTGTGTGTATGTGTGTATGTGTGTGTATCTGAGATGCTAGGGTGCAAGCTTATATCCAAAAGAGGGAAAATGTTTCTTTAGACATTATGAAGGTGATGAACCACTTCACACCCATTTGATAATTTAAAGATATTGCTCAAAGTATGGCTGACAAACTGGCATTTGAATAAGTTTAGCACAAATAAAAACTGGGAGTTTTAAAGTAAAAATCACAGTTGTTGAGAATTTTAGATGCTTATTTTTTGAAAGAACAAAAGTTCAGATTATATTTTTAAGCATTCAACAGTATTATTGTGCTATTTCCACTATTAATTTCTCTGATAACCATCCAATTTTTTGAGCAAATGTATATGACTGGGGTGAATTAAAAAAATAAACTTTTCTTTGAGGGTTTTAATACTAAAGATGCACAATTTTTTTAAATCCCACCTTAATTGAATATGTAAGGAAATATAGTAGTATGTTGCAGTGAAAAGTGCCATTTTTAGAGTCAGAAAACTGTCATTTAAATCTTAACTTTGCCATTTATTTATTGTTCTATATCTATGGTCCTAAGTAAAATGAGCTATGCAGACCATACTGGAGCTTGTCTGTAGATACAAAAGCTTGTGGCTACTAGTTCAAAATGTTCACATTTAAACATCTATGATTCTTAGGTAAAAATCTATCTTAATTATATTTATAGCATTATTGAATGTGTATTAACATATGAAGGTAAACAAAAGCATATCACTTAGTTAACATATTTTAGGTATGACTACAGAGGATAGGATGGGTTCTTTAAGAAATCACACCACAACTTCTAGGAACATCTGACCATTTTCCTTTTAAGTAATAGGGGGAAGGGCAGAATGCTTTTATGGTGGGGAATGATACTTGTGTTCAAAACATTTCCTGAATTCCTCTTTTTGACATATTTCCAAATCTGTAAAAAGGTCAGATATATAATATCAAAGATGCATAGATTTCTAGAAACACTAAAAACTCAATACAAATAAATTTAATAAAAATATTAATACAATCCTGTGAATTGGACAAAATTCCAGGGATATAATCCTTTCATTCTTAGTAGTTTTACTCAAATAGGGAAAGGAAAAAAAGACATATAGGGAACTGATCCCATCAAAGGATATCTTAGTCTAAGGAATCACAAGGATCACAAATCTATAGATTTGTCAATTGTTAGATCTTTTCCAAAAGAAATGGCAGCATCAATTTAATTATGCTGTATAGAAATGGAGTTGGAAAAGAGAGGGAAAATGAACCAAACATTATGAATAAACATCTAAATTGGATATTACCATTTTGGTAAAAAAAATAAATGAAGTGTGCATTTAACATAATGAAACTAATTTTCTCATCTTCCATTTAAAATAGCTCTGAAGAAAACTACAGAAGGAATCCAGAAATATATCAAGCAATAGTAGTGTCACAGAATAAATAGTGTATAGACTCACAAGAAGACTATTTGGAGGATAAGAGTCATTTGATCTGTTTGGAAGATAGCAGTCATCCGCTTTCACATGTTAGAAAACTGGTCACATTACTTTATAGTCATGCATCACAGATGTTTCAATAGCTAAATTATTCTAATACACATTTATTAAATCTCTCAAGGTGAAGAAAACTTTTATTCTAAAGTATGAAAATAATTTAATTCAAAATTTTATAAGCATTTACTAAATATAAATCACTGTGCTAGGAACTTGGAGTGATATAAATTTAATAAGTCACAGTTCATATGTAAATTGAACTCATATAGGTGTACTCATTTTATTGCTCTTTGCTTTATTACATTTTGCATATATTGTGCTTTTTAAAAATTGAAAGTTTGTGGCAACCCCATGTCAAGCAAGGATGTCAGCCATTTTTCCTACAGCAATGTGCTCATATTGTATTTTACTGTGTCAATTTTGGTAATTCTTGCAATATTTCAAACTTTTTCATTATATCTCTTACATTGATTTATGATCAGAAATCTTTGATTTCATTATTATAATTGTTTTGAGTCATTCCATCCATATAAGACTGCAAAATTAATTGGTAAATATTGTGCATGTTTCCCTTGTCGGTCTCTCTTCCTTCAGACCCCTAATTCCTGAGACACAATAATATTGTTAGTTGTGTCAATTCATGACTTCTAAGTATTCAAGTGCAAGAAAGTCAATTAATGCAGCAAACTTCATTATTGCCTTATTTTAAGACATTGCCATCAGTAGCTAGCACCCTGAGCAGTCAGCAGCCGCCAACATTGAGTCAAGACCTTTTGCCAGCAAAAGGATTCTAACTCACTGAAACTCAGCTTATGGTTAGCATCTTTTAGCAATAAATAATTTTAAAGTACTTTTAGACATGATACTAATGTACAATTAATAGACCATAACATATTGGAAATAACTTTTATTATGCACTGAGGAATTATTAGTGATTTGTATGAAGAGGCAGAAAATATTTTTTAATCATGACAATGTCAAGAGGAAGAACAAATATTTTGCATAATAGAATCAGGATTCAAAAAATTCATTATGACTTGAAACTAACAAGATGACATATAATAGGAATAAATGTCAAGTCTCTTATTTGGGTTCAAAACATCAACTGCAAAAAGGCAAGATGGGTGAAATCAAGCTTAGCATCAATCAATAATTTTAAAAGATCATTTTAAGTACTGCAACTTTAAATCAGAGTTAATAAGTGATATGATTCTTTTTTATTAAAGCTTTTTATTTTCAAAACATATACATGGATAATTTTTCAATATTAACTCTTACAAAACTTTGTGTTCCAATTTTCTCCTCACTTCCCCCCCACAGTTGACAAGTAATCTGATATATGTTAAACATGGTAGAAATATATATTAAATCCAATATATTAATACATATTTATACAATTATTTTGCTGCACATTAAAAATCAAACCAATCAGGAAAAAATGAGAAAGAAAATAAAATGCAAGCAAACAATAACCAAAAGAATGAAAATGCCACATTGTGAACCACACTCAGGTCCCACAATCCTCTCTCTGAGTGTAGATGGCTCTCTTTATCACAAGATCATTGGAACTGGTCTGAATCATCTCATTGTTGAAGAGAGTCACGACCAAGTGATTTGATTTTTAAGGAAAAAAAAAACATAGTCTTGCATTCTATTAATAAAATCAAAATTGATTCTAAAATCTAATGCTCTGAGAAAATAATTTGGATAATTGGATGGTAGCTTCCACTTTCAGAGCCTAGGTCTATGCATATATCTGAGTATGCATACACACACACACACACACACACACACACATATATACACATATGTATCTAGATGCATACAAATTAATTATACAAGATCTTATATCCTATATATCTTATATATTGTACTGAAAGACATGGTTAAAACAGAAGTAAAATGTATTTTCAGAAAGCACAAGGTATTCATTTTCAGCAACAAGGCATATTAACACTCTAAAAACAAAAAACAAACTTGTAACTTCTAGCGTCCTTCAACCGTTCCATTTCAATGGCTTGAACAGCTGGCTACTAGAGCTTTATTTCAGCAGGGGAGAATTCAGTTAAGCAAATCTTTCTCTGGGGTATGAAGGACTGTGAAGAAGGAAAGTCAGCATATTGCATGCCAAAGGTACAACTGCCAATTTAAAGGTAATTTCTTCTAAGGTTCAGATGTTAATAGAGACATAAAACATGAAAACCAAACAGACTAACTTTACCTAAATCTGAAATAAAAATTTTAAAAACAAAACAAAACAAAAATCCCTTGTAGGCAGTTGATAGGGAATTAGAAGAGCTAATATGGAAGGTTGAAGAAAGAACTGTTCAATTTCTTTTATTAGATCCAAGAATTAAAACTGGAAGGGACATCAGAAGTCACTCCAATTCCCTCATTTTCTAGATGAGGAAATTAAGTTACAGTCTTGATAACTTAAATAATTTCCTCTGCATATTATAAAATATAGTAATTACTGGCATCAATACAGTTATCAGAATAATAATAGTAGTTGGCATTTACATGGAATTTTCTAGAATTAATTTAAACAAGCAGTTTCAAAATAGCCTTTTGAGTTACCTAGGATAGGTTTTCCAATTTATTTTAAAATTGAGGAAAACTCAGGTTAAATGACTAAGTAACTAAGGTTACAATGGCTAATAACTGGAAGAGCCAAGAATTTAATCCTATTTTCCAGATTCCAATTAGCCCTTTCATCAGGGATAAACAGAACCAGTCTAGAATACCTCCTTCTCTCATTATTATTATTATTAGCAGCAGTACAATCATTACTGAGAGACAGCTTGGTACAGTATATAGAAATCTGGCTATGGAAGACAAGATCCTAGCTTTGTAAACCTTTGGCAAATCACTAACAAATTCCATGCCATAGACAGCTCTCTAACACTGGTACTGGTTGGTTTTTGAAGAGGAATTTCCATCCCAGAAGCCTCCTATACCATCATTCATTTAATAATGATAATAATTATCCTAGTAATTATTATAGTTTTTATTATTGATAGGTTCCATTTCCTTTCATTGACCTTTGTTCTGCCCTCTGGAGTCAACCCAACTTTATAAGATCCTTTTGAAAATTAAACTGTCAGCTACACTGAATGTTTTAAAATATGAATGATCAATTTAAGTGGCATTTTTATTGTTATTATTATCATTTTTACCACTCTTAGCTTAGATGAATCCATTTCTCACTCAAAACAATATAGGCAATAACATTACAGGAATCCCTGCCAACATGGAGATCAATTTGGAACTATAGAAAATTCCCAGAAGTCAAAATCCCTGATTTTCCTTTTAGAAAGACCCACAGAAAGCAGATCTGAATTTCCTGCTTAGTCAATGAAGTGATCTCTGCTCTTACTGTGATGCACTTCAATTGCCACATGCCTTTTAGGTTCTCATCCAGAAGCTCCCCTGCATAGATCTGTATGATGTTTTTACTATAAAAAAAAAAAGAACTGGTTATGTCAATGCATTTCCCTGAAATTTTTACCTCATCAGAAAACAGAATACTGCATCTGATTTGTTGGCCATTTCCCCTAAGGATGATGATGGGAATATTTTCAGTCTCCTTGGATAACAATAGGAAGCACAGGAAGATCTTTTGCTCTTTTTCACAGAATATGAATGACAAACATTTCCTGGGAACAAGGAAATAAATATAGGCTGACTCTTCTGAAAGGGACTGCCACAAGAGATAGCTTCTATTCACTATGGCTAGTCTGTTCCATGGAGGTTGGAGGGGAGAAAAGTACCTCTGACTTGACTAAAAATTAAAGATGAAACATCTGTGGGAGGCTAGCTAAATGAAAGCTTCATTCCAGCTGTCACATAGTAGTATAAACATACTGACAGGACAGAAGCACAGAAGCTATCATGCACAGTTTGCAAATGAAAAGAATTTGAAATGAAGAATATTTGAAAATGTTCTTTCCTTCTAAACCCCTCCTCCCTTATCCCTATATTTAACACCATACACCCAAAATGGTGGGGGAATAATATAGCATTTTTGCTCCCTGAAGGATGCTGTATTTACATTTATTAAACATGGACAATGTGTTGCTAACTGCAAAAACTGCCTCATGTAAAATAAAAGGGTGTAAATCAATTCTTCACAATAGAGCCAGAAGTTAGTAGTTTAAATTGTTCAGGCAAAAGCCTAACATAGTTCTTTTTAAAAAAATTTTTTAATTAAACCTTTTTATTTGCAAAACATATGTATGGGTAATTCTTCAACATTAACCCTTACAAAGCTTTCTGTTACAAATTCCCCCCCCCCACACTACTCCCCACCCCACCCCTAGATGGCAGGATATCCACTACATAACATAGTTCTTTAGATCTTCCAATTTTAGTTGTTACTGACCAACAAGCCCTGCTAAAGTGACATGCCATTGGGAGTGTGAGGGTATGGGTTAAGATCAAGAAGTGAATAACGTGTGCGGAAGTATTTCACAAGCTGTCCAATGCAAAGTTAACTCATTCCCCTTATTAAGATTCAAAGATACTTAACCATATTTTTAAAAATTAAAAAGTGATAAGCAATGGATGAGAAAATAATATCATAATTCATTTGAATGTCATCTTAATGAATCCAACTTACTTTTTTTTTCTTTCACTAGTGTCAAGTTCAATTGTAGATGATAAGTCTAGGCTATTATTGTAAATATATCTTTTGTGCTCCAAATTACTTACAAAACGCTAATCAGGATTATTTCCTTCTCAGTTCTATTAGCATAGCCCTTCAAAGCAGAGCTCCTAAGATTTACAGACAGTTTTTGAATAGTGAAGACCTCCCTGTGGCACTGGGAAATTAAATTCACTTTTTTTTTTCTTCTGCAGAATGCTTATTCCATCAGGAGTAATTTACTCTAATTAGGGGTTGTGTGTTCTGAAAATATAAGCATTTCTTGAGGAAGAATTAAATGTTTTATGGTTTCTATGTCCCTGTCAACTTCATAAATGAACTCAAGACCCAAATCAATTCAAATACTCTATTATAGCTTTCAGAGCAAATCATGAGATTGGCTGGGGGCATATGCCATCTTTCATCTGGCTGTAGTATTCCATGACAGAGATCAAGGTGATAGGTATTCTTACAGTCACAGATTTTTCAGAGTTCAAAGGAATCTTTGGGATCATCTAGTATAAAGCCCTCATTTTATAGCTAAGCAAACCAAGGCTAGAAAATTATTTGCCCATGCTGCATATTCAGTTTGAGATAAGACTAGACAAATATCTCCTGGCTTCCACATCAGTATTGTTGGGTTTTTTTTCCTATTCCATCCACTGGAGACTTTTGTTAGAAGTTTAACAAAACAAAAAACAATGACAACTAGTATTTACATAGCACTTTAGGATTTGGAAAGAGTTTTACAAATATTGTTGCATTTGATCCTCCTAGGAACATTGGAAGGTGGGTACCATCCCCACTATACATATGACAAAACTGAGACAGACAGAACAAGTTACTTGCCCAAGATCACAGAGCTATTAAGTGTCTGAAGTTGGATTTGAACTCAAGATTTCCTGATTTTGGGCTTATTGTACTACTTAGTTCCATAAGTATCAATTTCCACTCTAAAATGTGAATTTCATATGTCTTTGCTTGGGTTTTGGCAGGGTAACATGGAATTTCAATAAATTGCAATATTTTTCAAATTCTTACATGTTATCTTTCCAACAAAAGTCAATATTATTGAGAATGACAGAATGCACTAATCAAAGTTCCCTTAGAGAACAATTAATCAAATTGACTTATTTTGCATATAAGGAAATCAAAACTTCAAATGAATGATTGATTTGTCCAAGGCAAGTTACCAAAGCTGAGATTTGAACTTAGGTCCAGTGCTTTCTTTCTCCTTCCTTGTATATACTTTGGGAAAATTTACTTATTATTTATTTAAGTAAATGGTCATTGTTTAAGCATCCTTTAAAAAAAGGAATTCACACACATTATTGTGTGTATATGTTTGTATACAAATATATGCATATATACATACGTGTATGTATATATTCATTATACTTGAACATAATAGTAATGATGGCATCGCTGGACAAAAGAATTATATCTGTGTTCTGAAAAAAATAAACATAGGCTTAGTAAAGTGGGATGGGGTTAGAAGTATGCCTAGAAAAAAAATAAAGTTTTATACCTTTTCCTAGATTATTTATGGTGTCTTTGAACATGAAGATAGAATTTTAAAAAATTGGCTTTATTTTGTTGATGGTCGGGATTGGACAGAATGCCAACATCATCAGCATCAGGATAAACTATCATTCAGTAAACTTAGAACGTTCTCTAGACAGCCAAACAGGTTCAGATTGCTATAGTATAGCCTACTAATGGTGACAAATGATTTTATAATAGAGAGAGCTTACTCTCAAGTGCTTTCTCGTTTTGACCACATCGCAGAGAACATACCCATTCATGGTTTCACCTTGTTGACAGTAGCTGACAGTTACGTGTGATTCAGGAGTGCCCAGATGACCACAGTTCACAGTAAAAGATCGAAAATGACTTGGCAAGTATCTGATCAATGCTGATGGTGAAGAGTGATGCTATAAAGAGAATTCCCAGATAAAAAAAACTCTTTCCAGTTGTGAAATCATGTGGCAATTTATGAGCAATTCAATTATTGGGTTTTGAAAGCCCATAGAGATGTTTAAACAGTTTCTTCTGATCTTCCTAACAATCCAGATCAATCTGCCATTTGGTTTGATACTAGATCTCCATGTTTTTATGATTTTAATGAGACTGAATTTTTTGAAAAGTAAAGGTTGAAAATTAAATTTTAAGAATTCCTCAATATTTTGTACTTCTTTTTCATCATGGTAGAATATGTACTGAAAGAGCCATGAAGAATTGCTCCCATCTTTGACCTCATTCATGACCTCTTCCTGTTCATAATGCCAACAATATCACCTTTACTATTCAGGAAATGATGGGAATGAGGGTATAAATTTGCACTAAGTAGATCCTATGAATGAATGTTTATTTTCTTACGTAATTTATGTGTATGTGCCAATCTTGCTTTCTGAATCTTCCAGTACCATATTAATTAACTTGTAGAGTGTTTAGTCACAGTGACTTTAATATTCTTTGGAAGACCCTTTAAATTAAAAACCTATTAATTTAAATGACATGGCAAGATTATACTCAGATATAACTAATTCAAACTGAACTAAATTTATTATCTATTTTTTCTTTCACTTTCAGCAGTGAAAATATTCTTTTATTTTTCCACATCATGATATAGTATTAATTTATTTCTTTGAGAGTTTTGATTACTCCCTCATTTTCTTTTCAAAAGTTGATGGTCATTGTAAATATTTATGGATATTTTCTCAAATGTTAGTTGTTTTTTAAACAAATATACAATTATACTTTGACTCGCCAAGATCAGCCATAATTACCTATTTACAGTGGGTTTTTTAAGGAATATGGCTGCTTTTGGGCCAATTATAATTTGCATAGTGTTTTATTTATATTTTTAAATGTTTACTATTTTTTTCTTTTTTTGTTTCTCAAGGGGAAATAACAAGTAAATTCATGATCATAATTTCCTGAAATTTCCAATGAAATATTAAACTTTTTGAAAGCAGGGCTCATGCTTTATATTCCATTTTAATCTCCTTCATTCATTTGCCTATTTAATATCCAAGAACTCTTTATTAAACTTAAATATATATGCTGTACTCACTCTGGTGGGAGATGAGTATTTAGGGGTCAAGTAAACATAAGAGTGAAGCACTTATTTTTAGATAAGGTGATTGACTGCCTTTCCATCAAGATGCATTTTAAAGGACTTTTTTGTTTTAACTTGTGCTACCAGGATACAAGGACAACATTATATTCTTTTTTTTATAATAACAACTAACATTTATATAATGCTCTATGACATTTTATTCATCATCTCATTTGGTTCCCACGACAACCTTGCAAGGTAGTCAAGGTGGGTGTTATCTAACATCTGCCTGTCTCTCTTTCCTCACATGTAAAATGGAGATAATAATGACAGCTTCCTCATTAGGGTTGTTATAAATAACATAGCCAATAATAGCAATCACAGATAAGATTTTGCAAAGTGTTTTCAAATATCTCATTTGATTTTCCTAAGAATCCTAAGATGTAAGTGCTATTAATATCCTCATATTATTTTCTACATATTACTCACATGGAAATTGAAATAATTATAGGTTAAGTGACTTGCCCAGATTTACACACCGAAACAGATTTGAACTCCTCTTCTCGACTCCAGATCCATTATTCTTTATCCACTCTGACACCTGACTGCATTGTAGCTATAATATGAGATGATATGCACAACATTTTGCAAATCATAAACCACTATATAAACATTAACTATAATAATTATTACTATCATTTTAGTCCCATTTAATAGATGAACAAATGAGAAGCAAATAAGTTACATAACTTAATCAAGAGATCAGACAGGAAGAAATGTCAGATTTGGGATGAAAACAGCTATTTTTGATACTATTCTGTTCATTCTATTACCCACTTAACCATTTGTTAATAAGGTAACATTGGTAAATTTTATACCAAATTTCAATCTAAATATGCATTATCAAGTACAAGAATACTATGAGGCACACAGTAGGCACTCAATACTTGCTGAATTGAAAATCTATTTTCTACTGCAGTGCTTCTTTCCAAATCTTATAATCATATATGCTAGAATTAATTGTTTTCCATTATTATTACAACTTCTAGTAGCTCCAGTTGATCTCAAAGGCATTCTGCATGGTTTACAATAAATTAAATGAGCTGAAACTAAGGACCAATTTCTTAAGAGAGGGGGTATATTTGAAAAAAGGAAATAGAATAATTATTTTATCAGGTGAGCAAACACATATTATTTTACCTATTTCAAAAAATAAAGAGAATCATGCAGAAATTCCTAAAGGACGGGGAGGATATAATGATATTTAGGGCAAATAATATGGCTATATTAAGAGAGAAATAATTTATGAATGTTTCATAGAATGAAAGCCTTTTGTATGTAAGAAGAATATATAACAGCATAATCGTGGCCTTTCTTTACTGGGTATTGACCTGTTTCTGGACTGAAAATCTTATCTATTTGAACAAATAATTATGTTTAGCATCTAACTATGAGAGCATACACCATGTTCATTTTCAAGAAGAAAAAGGAAATGAACAATATCATGCTTATTTGGATAGTGATTATATAGTTCAGCAGATATTAGAGTCATCTATAGCATGTGGGGATTTAAAATAGAAAGATATGGGAGGTATGGGACTTTGGGTAAATATTTATTTGTTGAGCTGCTGTTTACTTTTTCTGCAATATGGAACAAATAATACTTGCATTCAGCTTCTTTGATGTTCTGCTGTTTGTCATGGGCTGTGGTTGAGCAGTTCCCATAGTGCTCACTGAAGCCTTCCTGGTTTGGAGATTGGAGAAGCAACAGGTAGGTAGAGGTGGAAAGGCAATCAAAAAGTTCTAGCAAAGGAAGGCAGCAGAGTCATTGAGTAGAAAAGTCAAGATCAATCAATGAGGAGACAATGGAGATGGAGATCAAGAATGGACTACATTAGTAAAAGTTTCTAGATTGACCTTTCTACTTAAGTTATCTTAATACCAATCCACAATAAACATGGCTGCCAAATCTTCCTATAAGATAGTTTTCTAGCACCTAACTCAGAACCTAGCACTCATTTCCAAATTTCAAATCATATGTATATTTTAAATCAAATGTTATCAGGATAACATAAAGAAAACAACTGAACAAAGTTTCATGGAGGGAAAAATACATATATATGAATTGAGATTCATATAATAGGTTACTATTTATATTTACTATCCATTGGAGAAGAAAATGTCAAAACACTCCAGTATATTTGCCAGAAAAATAAACTAAGTAATAACAACAAAACTACGGGTAGTATTAAAATGTATGACATGGAAAGATGAGCCTCTTAGGTGAAGGGGCTGGTATGCTATGGTCCATGGGGATCATGTAAGTCATACATAAGTGAATGACTAAAGAGCAACAACAAGCTAAAATAATAATAAAAATATATACCTGAGTAGAAATTAATGTTGAGATCAATAGTGTCTTAAAAACTTAGAGAAAAAAAAGAACTTTGATTCAAATATGCATCAATATATATTAGTCTTGTTTACTATCATTCTGCACTGTAATAAAAACTACATACATTCTGTATTATAATTTCAGGTAGTTCAACTTTTCAAGGTCAGAAGAAAATATTTCTCACTTCAGTATTAGAACTACAAAATAAGACTGTTACCCTGCAGGGTTTCACAAGGTCTAGTCCAAAAGGCTGACAACCTACAGAGCAGGGATCATCCAACACAATGTTCTATAGAATGATGAGCACAATTTTATCATTCTATTCATTTAATAATACTACACCATCACTGCTTTTCAACAATGTTGAAGCTAGTGAGATCTTTCAGTGTCACTTTGTAGTGTACAGAATTGTCATGTTTCCACTTGAAAAGTCAAGTTCCCTAAGCCTAACTCTCTTGGATACTCATTTAAAACTACCTTTCTCAATGTTCTACAAATATGTCCATGTAAGAGGCTGATAATGTTTTATATATCCAAAGTGTCAATATTTGCATATATTAATTTTTAGATAAAACAATTCACTTTTGTCCTTTATGTGGTAACTTCACTCTAGAAGAACAACTCTAATGGTATCCCTTCAAAATATAGTGCCTATGTGTAAAAGTTTCTAAAACTCTTAATAAAAGAGGACTGAAAAAAATTCTCTGCTTATATATTTATAAGATGGTAAACCAATCACACCATTAATTTAATACTCCAGACTACTACTAATAAATTATAATCTCTTTTCATGGATATACAGATGTACTTTCTTTTGACAAATATTTATTGATAGAAGCATCATCTTTCTAAACCCACAAGTTTGCAACTTAACATTATTTTCCATTCTTTATTCCATTATTTCCAACCAGTTGCCAAGTTTGTTAATTTTTATTTTCATATATTTCTCTTATGTGTGCTCTTCTCTTCCCCTAATTCAGTCTCTAGTCCTTCTTCTGTGAACCATTATGCTTTATTGTTCAGTTTCAGTCATTTCCAACCCTTTTTGGTCTCATTTGAGGTTTTCTTGACAAAGATATTAGATACTTCTCCAGTTCATTTTACAGAAGAAAGTGATATGCTCAGAGTCACATACCTGACTCTAGATCCAGTATTCTAACCATTGTACCACCTAGATTCTCCCTTTGAACTATTATAATGGAATATAATTGTATTCCCTACTTCTAGTTTTTTTTTCTAACCCATTCTCAACAATATTGCTAAATTGATATTCATAAAATAGAGATATAACCATTTCATTCATGAACTCCTAAACACTTAATGTAATAAAATAAAATATAAAATACTAAGCCTGGCATTAAAGGTCCTCCACAACTGGGTTCTAGCATAGTCTTATTTCATAGTACAATTATTTCATGCATGCTCTATTCTAGCCTAATTGTTCTAGTTATTCATGCATTTGTACCTCATGTCTGGAATTTAACACTTGTTTTTGGAATCTCTGTCTTCCTTCAAAACATTGCTCCCAAGTCATTTTTTCTAATTCTTAGTTGTTATTGTTCTCTATCTTTTGAAAGTACTATGTCTTACTTTGATTAAGATGTTTATTTGCTTTTCTGTTAATATGTATCCCACTCAGAATATTAGCCCCTAAAGGACAATGATTATTTCACTAATGCCTTTTTATATCCTTAGTATCCAAAAACAGCATTGCTTAATAGAAAAGGACTGGCTTTGGAGTCAGAGATCTGCCTTCAAATCTCATCCTTGACTCATCCTGATCTTGGGATGTTGGACAAACTATTTTGTATCTCAGAGTCCTAGGCACCTTTTGATGAACAGAAGTGGTACAAGAGTTTCCAAACTCTTATCAGTATAGGGTATTAACTTTTTGAGAATTTCTTATATCAGTGAAATACTAGATCAGGTTTAAACCAAATAAATCATAGTTTTGTACTAAAATAGTGATTTGCCCACAAAAGAGAGATTAAAGGAAAAGTGGGGAAACAAAGTAATGATGAACATTAGGGTCTCAGATGAATTATAGATAAGAAAGTATAGAGGTGAAAAGGAAGCTGAAAATTAGAGCAAAGAAAGCGATTTATCCAGAAGAAGAGAATTGGGATCATGGATAAAAGATAAATTTGATCTTTAAAAAAGTATCTAACTATTCAGTGTTAAATATTCAGTATCTAACTATTCTTAATTCTTTGCATCCATGAGATGTGACATTTTTGTAGTGTTTTTTTTGGGGGGGGATGTCTAATTTTCCCCATCCTCTAATTTTCTTAGTTACTCTTCTAAGAAGTTTCATAATTTTTAGAAAATCTGACAGAAAAATCAGAGATATCATAGGAATCTTGATCTGTTGTTCTTTTATAATTAAGTTATACTATTATAATTATAACTACTAATTTTGGATAAATAGTGCTTCAAAGTTTGCAAAGCAATTTATATATAGTATTTTAGATCAGAGTATATTGGACATACAGATATAATCTGTTTCATGGCACATCTATGCCAGGAATCTGAAAAATCCAACTTGGTAAACAATATTGAATTGTTTATTCTGTCTCTGTCTCCATATCCATCTCTCTCTCCCTTAGACTTAATTGGCTAAGGGCAAGTAAAGGTTGGGATATTGAGATAATTTTCTATTCTATTGACTATTAAAACCTCCAAAGAATGCTAGCCCCTTCCCCTGTTTGGCTGGCAAACTACCACGGGCAACTCAGAGACAGAAAAGCAAAGTGTCCTCACTGTATAACCTCATTGAATATCCTTTCCTTGCTATGGCTAAGTAAATCTCATTTTTGATAACTGTTGAAAGGCATAGATGTGTCCAAGTTCAGACTAATATTAGATGGAAACAATCAGGGGATTGGTATGAGTCAGGATTGGTCTACAACAGCAGTTTTTGATACTCGAGGTTCACTATTCCCCAATAACTTGCCATATCACTGATAATTCATTGTCATTTGTTGAGTCATTTTAATCATGCCCATATTTGTGACCCATTTTTGGCAAAGATACTCAATTAGTCTCTCATTTCCTTCTTTAGCTCATTTTGCAGATGAAAAAATTGATGCAAAGGGGGTTACATAACTTGCCCAGCGTCACACAGCTAGTAAATTTGTGACAACAGATTTAGATTCAGGAAGCCAGTCTTCATGACTTCAGGCCTGACATTTAAACCACTGTACCACATTTTCAGTAATCACTGATATAAGTGTCCATCTTGCCAATTAAATTATATAAATAGATGATTGTAAATCTTCATCTTTGTGCACTTTCCTCAAATCAACAGCATAAAAATTTTGATTGATCTATCTTTTTAATGATAGATCAGAGTCAGCAAAGAAACCCCTCAAGGTTTTCTAAATATATTTTTTAATACAAGAAGGAGAGTTATAATCTTCCACCTCATTTTCAAGTGATCTCCATAGTAACATGATCTGTAGTAATTTTCATCCTGAAGGTAGTTACTTAAAATTCATTTAAACACAGAGAACAGGAGCATTTAGAAAGATATTTGGTTAAAATACCCACATGCCTGCAGTAACTTTATGCAATTGCATCATTCAATATTCATTTAACTTGGAAAATACTTTTGACAGAGAAGCAAGAAGGCTGCTGGTATAAAAAAAAAAGGCCATGCTCCTTGTATTGTCTTCACATAGCTTGCTTTTGTTACAGCTTTTTGTAAGGGTTGAAGTGTGGGATAAAAAAACTAAAAGAATTTTCTTCATCAGTAATCATTTTCATGCTCCTCCAAACTATTAATTTAAGCAACTACTATTGCTTAAGCAGTATAGCAAGAGAAGAGCAGAAGAGAATGGTAGAGAGAAGTAGAAGAAAGAAAGTAAAGGAGAAAAGCAGGTGAAATAAAAGTATCTAGAAAGAAGGACTCGGAGGAAAAAGTTGTTAGGAGTGGAGGAGGGGTCTTGGGCAGTAATTTGCATACTTTCATAAACATATTGTCCATAAAATTAATATTCTAGTCCTTATTATCACTCCCAATCTAAACCAACCTAACCTCAAAGTTTATAATGTTTCCAGTTACATTATATCACAGGGGCTGATAATATTTAAAGATATTCTAAGAGTTTCATGGGTTAGAGGAGCTTAAAGATGAAAGAATTCCCCCTTTTAAAAACTATTTTCAACCTAAGAAACTGTGGTACCAAAGGGTTCATCAGAACAAACGATGCCGTTTTTAATATTTTACGTTCAGACTTGGAAGTAATTCTGATATCCTGTCACCAAACATGAATACAATATAAGCTATGAGGACAAAGAATCTATTCTTTAAATTCTGCGAACCTTCAAGTCATAAGCTTCTTTATTCATCATTAACTGAGAACATGCAACAATCCAAAGAAATAATTACTTTTAAATTACTTTCTTGAATGCTCACAAAGGTTTGAAATAAAAATGGAGAAGCATAAATCCAAAAGAAAGAGAAAATATTATAGGAGGTGAAGCCCCAATAAGGAATGAAACTGTTTCTTTCTTTTTAAACCAAATATAGAATAAAGGAATTTGTGTGTGTGCATGCCTGTGTGTGTTTGTGTGTGTGTGTGTTTGAGGGGGGGGTGAGAGGGAGACAGAGACAGAGATAGAGACAGACAGAGATAGAGACAGAGAGACACACAGAGACAGAGACAGAGAGAGAGAGAAGAGAGACAGAGAGTGAGAGAGAGCGAGAGAGAGGGAAAGACTATGGTTGTGTCTATATTTTAAAATTCACTTAATAAAATAAATTCCTAGTTATTTATGTTCATAGTGTTTCCAGAGCACTGAAAGTCTATTTCTTAAAGCTAATTCTATCTTTTCCTATTGCTCTTCCAGAACATTAAACAAACAAATAAACAACAAAATCATTTGAACAGCAGAGAACAGGGTAGTTTTTCAAAAGCAACACAGTGGTTTTCCAATAATTTTTATTCTAGGTCCCTTGATAAGCATTCATTTGTATAATACCTGATTGTGATGGTTTGTACTGAAATTATTCAAATAATTAGTCTAAGGATTCTTGCTTCAACTCACTTGAACATCATTAGTAGTTCTGTGCTTCCTTTCACAGTCCTAGTAGGAACTAGCCCGAGTTGGAACAGAAAGGAAATTACCATTCCAGAGTTCTTGAAATCTTCTCCTATTCCATTTCAATTTACAGAAATTTTCCTTTAAGAGTCAGCTCAGGTGCCACTTCTGCTGTGAAACTTTTCCTGAAGAACATTTTTTTTTAGATTTCTCCTTTGCTTCTATCATATTCTAATTAATAAATTGTTTAGGGGAGAAGTTTAAGAACTCTATTTTTTTATTTTTATATAGCAGTGGACAAAGTGTATGTTAATTTAATTGGATTTGTTGAATAACGTTTTATTGATCATTATGACAACAATGCCAAACTTAAAGTGAAAAACAGTTTCAACTTTTTTATTTAATTAAAATATTTGAAATAGTTTAAAGATTCCTTGATGTAAAAGACTTTATATTCTCAGTTGGGTTGGAAAACAATTGTCAAACATTTAAACAACTATTTAGTTATAGTTTGAACAGGTGCCAGAGTGATTCTCTCTTTGTATAATGGAATATATTATATAAATGCATTCTTCTTCCAAAAGGAAGCACTCACAATAGTCATAGGACACAATAGGATAGTTTGTGAATATTTGAATGGGTTTACATATTTGTAGTGCCATCACAAAGTAGTTCATGTCTCTCCTTCAGTCAAATCCTTTCTTTTACCCAGTCAGAATCAAAGGTAGTTTTCATCATCTTTATGCACTAAAAAAGTATCAGGAATATATAATTAAATTGTTGGGTTATTTTCAATTTAAAATTGAGTTAACTATAATCTCTTTAAGATTAAGAACAACTGTTGCCACACTTGTGTTTTAATATCTTTTATGAAAAATTATCTAACAGATGACTTCTTCACATTGAAAAACCTTTTAAAATCAGTACTTAATATAATGAAATATTGCAACAAAAATAAAAAAGCTATGGCATAAAGGAAAGGTGCTGGATCTAGGTTCAAGTTTTAGTTTTGTTAATTACAATCTCTGTTATCTAAAGCAAGTCATTTGTAATCTCTCAGGGCCTCATTTCCCAAATATGTAATAATAAAAAAGTTTGAACTAAATAAATTATAGAATCTATTTTAGCTTAGAATCAATGATTCAGTTATTTTTATTTTTCAATAAGTTAGAGCTTTGAAAATAGCATTGAGAAATTTTGTCAGAGATCATAAATTTGAATAAATAAATTCATACAAATTACCGATGAATCAGAAAAAAATTCTTTCTTTTCTTGTTCCTGAAGAATAGGACTGTTTTCATCAGGAATAAAATGTAGTAGAAACAAAATGTAAAAATCTTCAAAAATAAAAAATTACCCAGGATGTAATCTCAAGTCCTTTCAGCCATACAAACTTGTCATTGTCGTTTGTCCTTTGCTCTCAAAGAGGACCATGATAATCATGAACTTGATACCATGATATGTGAGTTGGAATTAAGTGAGGGAGGGCTGTGCAAAGACACCTGATGGTTTCCCCTCTAGAATCATCTGGGTCTAGTGGCAAGATATAATTCAAGATAATTGGAGATGGCCCTGAATGAAATGGGCATGTGTATGACTTTGAGCTAGTCATTCAGTTTTAGTTTCTTTTTCTTTAAAATGGGTGGGAATGGGGCAGCTAGGTGGCACAGTGGATATAGCACCTGCCCTGAAGTCAGGAGGACCTGAGTTCAAATCTGATTTCTCAGACACTTAATACTTTCTAGCTCTGTGACCCTGGGCAAGTCATTTAATCCCAATTGTCTCAGCAAAAAATAAAATAAAATGGGTGTGCAGAGGAGTTATTGGAAAAGATGGCCTCTTACATATCTTTCCTTTCTACTTCTGTTAGCCAATGAAACAAATGTACTTAGTTTTTTTTTTTTTGTATGGTTACTATTGAATAATCTTTAACTTTTACAAGCTGATTTAAGCAAAAATCTCATCCTGTCATATGAGTCAGACATTAAAAATCATTTATGCAAATACTAGAAATCATTGCATATTTCATAGAATTCAGGATTATAAAGGATCTTAGAGAATCTTTAATTCAATACCATAATTTCCTAGAAAAAGAAACTGGGACTCAGAGAGGCAATAATATTTGTCCAGGGTCATATGGGTTATAAATAACAAAGTCAGGATCTGAACTTATATTTTCTGACTTTAAATTCACTATTCTTTCTCTCTTAAAGTCAGATTTCCCAAATTTGCAACCTCCAAATTATCTTTTATAGACACAGCCCTCTGGGTATTTTGATAAGGAAACTTCCTTGGTTTGGGTTCAAGATAGAATTTTACCAATAACAAGATTCACTCTACTATACAGTAGCATAGTAAGGTCATACTATCATGTTTAGGAGATGTAATAGCTACAGTACAGTGAGAAAAACAACAGAAACAAACAAATGCATCATAATGCATCTCCTATCATACTGTCTTTTTTTAGTGATCTTAATATATTTTCTTTAAATTCTCTAAAGAATCAGTACAATTTTATTGCCATTATTAGAAAATATCCTTACTGGGAAAATGTAGAATAGATGGTACTGCCTTTATATCCCGGTTTAATAACATAAGCAGACTTTCTTCAAAGTATAGATAGGGTCTGTGACTACTATTTATAAGCAAATACCTGCCAGACTATTTACTGGTGACATGAAAAATCTCAATTTACATATAAAGCAAAGAGTTACAATTGTTAAAAAAGAAATAAAGTCCTGAAATTCAAAGGAAAATGAAATGTAAGACTCAAATGTAAATTAAGCTGAGCTAGAGGGTAGTATAATTAAAAAAGGAAAAAAATCTGGAAAAATTTATCTGTGATAATTTAATTTTTGACAATACTATACAGATATAATAAAGCTGGAATGGTTTTTGTGACCCAGGTTTTCACCTTTATCATCATAAAAATGTTAGCGCTGGTTGAACTCTTACTTTCCTAAACATACATGTAAAATGCTGTACTGCTTGGTAAAGGGGAGAGAAAGTGAAAGAAGCAAAGCATTCACAAAGGAGCAAACTTAAGTGGAATTTATTCTAATTTGAAGGACTATTACAAATATTTTATATTCCAGTTTGTGTGCATATAGGATAATGGAGAAAGGGAGGGAAAAAAGTATAGGGAAATTGGATTTTTCAAGATCAAGTTATTTCTGTAAAACCCAGCCAGAGGAAAACCAAGTAAAATGGGCTCATTTACATTTCTTTTGTACTCTTGAAATTTTAAAAGATGTCAAACAAAATGCAAAACTGTTTTTCTCTGTTTCATCAAAACTGATATATGCAAAGAATCTGCAGCAGAATGTAGCAGGCATAAATTATTACTCAACAAAAATATGTTTTAAGAAATAGTGCCATAGTGGATGCCCATCAGTTGGAGAATGGCTGAATATGTTTATGGTACATGAATGTTATGGAATATTATTGTTCTATAAGAAATGATCAGCAGGATGAATTCAAAGAGGTCTAGAAAGACTTACATGAACTGATGCTAAGTGAATTGAGCAGAAATGAGTAGTAGTTCTGTACATTTTACATTGTTCATTGTACATGGCAACAAGATTATACGATGATCAATTCTGATTTATGTGGCTCTTTTCAACAATGAGATAATTCAGGCCAGTTCCAATGAACTTGTGATGATGAAAGCCATCTACATCCAAAGAGAGTTACCGTGGGAACTGAGTATGAACATGGGAACAGCATAGGATTTCAATTCTTTCTGTTGTTTGCTTCCATTTTACTTTCTTTCTCATTTTTTCCTTTATGATTTGATTTTTCTTGTGCAGCTAAATAATTGTATAAATATATATGTATATATTGGATTTAACATATTTTTTACCATATTTAACATATATTGGATTAATTGTAATGTAGGGGAGGGGATGGGGGAAGAGGAGGAGAAATTGCAAAAGAGGTTTTGCAAGGGTTAATGTTGAAAAATTATTTATGCATATGTTTTGAAAATCAAAAGCTTTAATAAAAAGAAATAGTACCATAGTTTGAAAATGGCAGTGTTCAAAATGATAAATTGTTAAAATTCTTAAGATGCTGAAATGTTGGAAGTTTATATGAAATCTATTATTGGTAGAAAAATCATAGGGCCAAAGTATAGATTCTGATATGATTTCCTGAAATTTTAAATATACTCTTTAACTCTTATTTGCATTTGTTATATAGAAATTATATATGTAATCAATTAAGGGAAACTTGATTCTTGTTTTATTTTTTATTACTGTATGTTAGAGTTCACTCTGTGTGTGTGTGTGTGTGTGTCTGTGTGCGAGTATGTTCTGTAATTTCCTTCTCAACTGGCTTAATATTATTTCCACATACTTTTTTCTATTGGATGTTTACTTTAAAATCAATAGCTAATATTTAAATAGTGGTTTAAATTCAATGAAGTGATTTACAAATATTAACTTATTTGATTTTCTCAATTACCCCATGAGATATTTATTGAAGCTGTTATTATCCTTAATTTACTGATGAAGAAACTGAAATTAAAAGAATGATTTGCCCATAAAACACATGGTAGAGATAAAACCATCCTTGAATCTAGGAACACATTATATCTGATACATATTGTGTGACAGGGAACTTTTGTCAACTCCTCAGTGTTCTAGAAAATTCTTTGAAACTCTTAACTCTCGGAAAAGATACAGAATTACATAGGTAAATGGAATTTTTCATACCAGTAAAACCATAAAACCAGTCCTTAACTTTAATACAGTTATCAGTAACATACTGCTATTAAATATTATAAACTGACTGGATCTGAATCCAGGACTCTGGGGCACCAGGTTACGTACTTTCTCCATCACTTCGACTCTACTTGACAGTGATGCTTTATTTTCTAAAACTAATTTTTTTAGCTGTGACACCTGTAAAGAGTGACAAGGCTTCTTGGCACTCTGAAATTGCTGGGGAAATTCCACAAAAGGATATTGCAATGCAAAAATATACAATATTCCCTTGGTGTACTATCTTGGCATTGATAGAGAAAAAAATCATATTATCAAAGGTCATTTATGTTCTAAGTTGATTCAACCTTATCTCCCTTTTGGAGTTAGAAGTAGGAAATGAGCCAATCAGCTTTCAACATTTAATGATGTGTGAAACCCTTTTCAACCCTGGGCTGTAGAGAAAAATGGATTTGAAACTGATGGTAAAGGGGTATTAAAAAGCTAATAGCTTACCCTTTATTTTGCTGCATGACTGTTTTTATTATATCTAAGTTAAGATTTTAAAGCAGATCTTCCAAAAGACTTGCACCATGACTAAGAATAAAGTTTATAAATGTTTAATGAAGAAGGCCTTATTTCTCTGCTTCCACTAACATCTTATTCTTATGCTTTATTTTAGTATGAGGATGACCCGAACTCACCAAAGCAATGATAACCAGGTTTTTACCAAGCCTGCTTGGTAAAACTTTGAGATACAGTTTGGAAGAAGATTGTTTCTTTGCTATTCAAACATCTCTCTAAAGAAAGTATAGGGAAATTACCAAAAGTCTGGCCACCAGGTAATAGAAGATTTTTTTTTTAATCACAGGAACACACACACACACACACACACACACACACACACATTCTCTCTCTCTCTCTCTCTCTCTCTCTCTCTCTCTCTCTCTCTGGGGGTGGGAGGGCAGTTTCCCATATGAAAATATTTTTCCTTGATTGAACAGTATCACAGGACCTTTGTTTATACCTTCCCTACACATTTTTGCATATTTTATTTTATAAGTTTTATTTGTTTAAATATTGTATCATCCAGTATAATGCAAGCTCTTTGAGATCAGAGATTGTTTTATCTCTCGTCTTTTCATGCCTCAGTATCTATCATATTGAAATAGGAGGAGGAGGGGTTAGGAAAAGGAGGAAGAAGATGATGAGGGAAAAAATAGAAGAGGAAAACCAGGAGGAACAGAAGGAGGAGGAAAAGAAGAAAGGGAAAGATTGGTTTTATATCATATTTTAAAATCTTCAAAGTTCTGTACATGCATAGAGAAAGACAGAGAGACAGAAAGAGACAGAGAAGGGGTGAAAGATACAGAGAGACACAAAAAGAGAGAGACAGAGAAAAAGAGACAAAGAAAGAGAAAAAGAGACAAAGACAGAGAGAGCTAAGTGAATTCTCTACTTCCTGATCTTGGCTAGGCTATATGGTATATAATTTCTCTTAGGTAGTCAGATAAATGCCAAAATTTCATTCCTCCCCAGTCTCTGGTTCCTTTTTAAGGTAAGAAAAACTAATCAGATAAGCCCAAAGAGAGTTAAGCCCCATAAATTTTCACTGTAGAATGTATAAAATTCACAAACATAACAAGTCTCTCTGCTGAGAAGTGGAGAAAGGTAAATGATTCACATCTAAATACAGCTTTAAGATTTACAAGTGTTGATGCATTGTTGGTGGAACTGTGAATGGATCCAGCCATTCTGGAGAGCCATTTGGAATTATGCTCAAAAAGTTATCAAACTGTGCATACCCTTTGACCCAGCAATGTTTCTATTGGGCTTATATCCCAAAGAAATCATAAAGGAGGGAAAGGGTCCCACATGTGCAAGAATGTTTGTGGCAGCCCTTTTTGTAGTGGCTAGAAACTAGAAACTGAAGGGATGTCCATTAATTGGAGAATGGCTGAATAAATTATGGTATGTGAATGTTATGGAATATTATTGTTCTGTGAAAAACGACCAGCAGGATGATTTCAGAGAGGCCTGGAGAGACTTGCATGAACTGATGCTGAGTGAAATGAGCAGAACCAGGAGATCATTATACACGGCAACAGCAATACTATATGATGATCAATTCTGACGGACATGGCTCTCTTCAACAATGAAATGTTTCAAAGCAGTTCCAATTGTTCAATGAAGAAAGCCATATACACCCAGAGAGAGGGATATGAAATGTGGACCACAACATAACATTTTCATGCTCTCTATCGATGTTTGCTTGCATTGTGTTTCCTTTCTCTTATTTTTCTTTCTGTAGATATGATTTTTCTTGCACAACAATGATAAGTTTGGAAATATGTATACATATATTCGATTTGTCAAGTATTTTAACATAATTAACATGTAGTGGATATCTTGCCATCTAGGGGAGGGGTGGGGAGTAGGGGGGGAAATTTGTAACAAAGCTTTGTAAGGGTTAATGTTGAAGAATTACCCATATATATGTTTTGCAAATAAAAAGTTTTAATAAAAAATAGATTTACAAGTGTTTTCCTTACAACATCTCTGGTAAATATGTAGAGAAATTATTGTCCCCATTTTACAGATGGGAAATAGAATGATAAGTTAAGTGACTAGCCTTACCATTAAAAACTTTCAAGCAAGGAAGACTAACTCCTCCCTAGTCAGTACTTGATATTCCTTAAGAATAAGTCTTTGATTAATGATTCATCTATAAAAGAGGCCATCATCAAATGGGACCAACTTAAGAAAAAGGAAATTTTATGAATTATTGATCAACTTGTTAGGTTATGAAAAGGAGACACATTTTGGTCTAGAACTGGCAAATTTATTCTTTACATAGATTAATTATCCAGAAAACCTGGGTTTCTTAGTAACTTATGCTTAGCTCTCACTCACTCCGGACTAGGCCTATAACATCTCTGCCTCATGTTTTTGTTTCTTTTTCTTGTTTTGCTTTTGTTTCTCAATTTGGTTGTCCTACTTTTTTATAATATGCTTTTACCTCACTACAACTCCTCAAATCCATGTTTTTTACTTTCTGTAGGAGACATCAAATGATTTCTCCCAACTGTTTTCCCTCCAAGATTATCTTCCAGCTACTCTATCTTATAGGTATTTCTTTTCTTTTTCATTAGAATATAAGCTCCTTAAAAGCAGAAGCTATTTTTGCTTTTATTTGTATTCTGAACCCTTAGCACAGTTCCTGTCCCATAATGGGTACTTAAAATGCTGTTTGACTTTTCTCTTACCTCTCAATGGCTATCCATCTCATATAGAATTTCATCTGTAATCTTTTGTGTCATTTGGCCTTCCCATACTGTGTCTCAGACAGTATTCTAGAAGGAAATAAACTTTAAGAGAAGTATATTTTCCTTTTTTGGCAAATGGTTTTCTCTATATTTGGTATATGTTAATATACAACAGGTCGAATCCCTATTTAAAAGATCAAATAGAAATATTTTGCCTGCTTCACCTAGAGATTCTTAACTGCACTGATTGATATAGAATGTTATGGCTACAAGTCTCTAGTACAGAAAAGTTCTTGTACCAACCAAGGAGGCCTTGTTCCAACTCAACAGCTCATACTGTGAACCTTACTCTATCAAAAAGTGCCACAAAAGCTATTTTATTCCAAAAAAGAAATGCCTTGGGAAAGAAATTTATTTCACACTGTTCATGAAAAAAAGAAGCATCTATGTCCTCTGAAATTCCAAAGACACTAACTAGGAGCCTTCTGCCTTAAAAAATATCAGGGAGCAGTAAGGCAATATTAACTCGAATTTGTAAATGAAGTTTGGTTGTCAAAAGGATAAAAGTAAAAGAGAAGAGCAAAGTAAATTTGCTGTAAGTTAGAAAAGAAAGAAAATCCACTAGGGATGCTTATAATGGCAAGCACCAAGATGCTCAAAAGTTCCTCAAAACTATAGAAGCTACTTTTTCCTATACAGATGATGACCCAAAATAACAATAAGTGCCTCAATTGCTAACTAGCCTTAATCACTGTCTTAGTCAAATAGACTTGTTGAAGACCTTAGATTAAAAAGATGAAGGTCTCTCACTGCATCCAGAGCCATCTCCAATCGTCTTGATCTATATTTTGGTACTGGACCGAGATGGCTCTGGAGGGGAAAGTGAGACAGGTGACCTTGCCCAGCCCTCCCTCACTTAGATCCAATTCACTTATTGTGACTACATTACATGCTATCACTGATGTCGGGTCCCTTTTGAGAATGAAAGACAAACAACAATAACAACCTCAGCTTCTAGCACTAAGGTGAGCATGCAGTAGTAGATAAACACTTTAAAAGTGCTTATTGACTTATTAAAGGTTCTATGAAAATTCACTCACTCTGTGGAGAATTCCTTTGATTATAGGAATAATAGCTTCCTAATTTTTCATTTTTAAAAGCTTAAATGTGTCTCTTATGTTTTCTTTAAATACTCCACATTCTTCCAAGGATTTGTACACTTCATTCCAGGTCTCTCCAAATTCATTCATAATTTCTCCTTAATATTTCTAGAATTTCTTAGCATTGCTTATTCTTAAGCACTGCAATATATTTTCTGTTTCTCTACAATATTTATGATTTTTACCTTATATTCCTTGTCAAGATTTTTCTGCCTTCACCTCTCCTCAAGATTATAGGAACCATAGATATGATCAAGATATGTCCTAGTAGGAAAAAGATTTCACTTGAAATCAGCAATACTGAGTTTAGATTCTTCTACTTCTCAAAAGAGAACTAGTAGAACTAGTTTTCCTTAAATAGTTATATGGTTCTGGACAAATTTTAACTTCTATGAGCTTTAGTTACCTGCTTTTAGAATGGTATTAAAATAATTTCATAACCTACCTCATTGTCATTGTGAGGAAAAGTTATTTCTTGGGGTGTTTCATATCCAATCTATTGTCATCTTTTCATTTCCACATTCCTAATGTCTCATTTATACCTTTCTCCTTCTCATTCTCATACCTGGACTATTGCAATAGCCTTCTGGTTCATCTTTCTGCCTTACCTTAATCCTCTCCAATACATCTACTCCATTCAACTGTGAAAATGATTTACAAATCTGACCATGTCAACTTCCCACTAACCTTTACTCAATAAGCTCTAGTGCCTCCCAACTATCTCCAACATGAAATAATAATTCCTCTTCTTGGCTTTTAGATTCTTTCATAACTTGGCCCCTTCCTACAATTCCAAACTTTTTACACTTTACTCCCCCCATCATGAATTCTATGATCAATGTACAATGGTCTATTTGTTGTCCACTCTATATAATATTCCATCTAACAATTGTTTTGTTTCTTTTGTCTTATTTATTTATTTTTATTGCAAGGCAATTAGGCTTTAGTGACTTGTCTAGGGTAACACAATATTAAGTGTCTGAGGCCAGTTTTGAATTCAGATTCTCCTGAATCCAGGGTCAGTGCTCAATCCACTACACCACCTAGTTACCCCACATCTAACAATTTTGTGTCTTTTCATTGATTGTTTTCCAGGTCTGGGATGCTCTCTATCCGTATTTCTACCTCCTCATTTTCCTGATTTCCTTCAAAAGTCATTAAAGACTACCAGCAAAAACTTTGTCCTCTATTGCTAAGATCTTCCATCTGTTATCATCTTTTATTTGCACTATATATATATACATATATATATTACATATTTTTTACTTGCAATTATCTTTTTTCATTAGAATTTGAACTCATTGAAAATTGAAACAATTGTTTTATTTTTTTGGGGGGGTTATTTGTTTGTTTTTTTCTTTCTTTGAATTCCCAGAGTTTAGAACAATGCCTGGCCATAGTAAAAATTTAATAAATGTATATTGACTTAAGTGACTGACTAAATTCATAAGAATCTGGCCCTCAGCCCAGTCCAAATACACAATTTAGAGGTAGGGGAATGTTTAAAGGTAAGAGAAAAGAAATTTAGTGTCAGTCCTTCCAAAGTCATCACAAAGTACTAAAATAATGAAAGCCTAGTGGCCTAATATTAGGGGGAAAGGATGGAAAATTTATAATAGATGAAAAAGTAAAATTACTATTTATGTTTTTATATGGGGGAATAAAGAAGCAGCAAAAATATTATTGTGAGCTTGTAAATATGTTTTACATATTAGAATAGTACTTTTAAACAGCTATAATTTATTTTCTTCTTGATTCCTCAAATGTTTCATCTCACTAACAAAGGGTCACAACCTTCTAGCTCTAAAACTAACTCCTCTATCCCATCTTCAATGGTTGTATCAGGAAAGCAGCTGATATGAAGTGTAGTCTCTCTACAGAGTGAAAATGATAATCCTCAGAATCGTTCGATATTTCAGCTTTCAACCCTTATTGGCAAGTCTGAATGAGCTACATGGAAATGGGCTGAACCTCAAGCAAAAAAATCTTCAAGTAGGTCAGCCATCTATCATACCTGATAGATGGGAAACTAGCTATTTCTTTGACTACTTTTTCAGAGATTAACTTCCTATGAACTTGAAGTGACCCATGATTACAAGAGCTATTTTATCCTTCAAAGGCAAAAAGAGTTTCATTCAAAGGTAGAAAGTATATTTTCTTAGGTCCTATAAGTACTTTTATATAAAATCTCTTCTAAAAAGCCTTCCTTACCTAATTAGAAGTGTGATGTTCATTCCTTGCCCACTTCCCACCAAAGGAATGCTGTCTCGATAGAAAACATTTCGCCAAAAATTTTACTTGATTTTTTTTTTGATAGAGAGGTAGAGTCAAAATATAATAAATAAATAAGTGAAAGATAGCAATCTAAAATAAATTAATAAATGAAACCAGGGCCTGGTTTCATTGGAGAAAACACCCAGTAAAATAAAGTATTCATTACTTTGATTTTAAAAAGAAGAAAACTAAATTACTAAAAAAAATGAAAAATTGAATGCACCACTATTGGTGATGAAATTAAAGAAATTATTAGGAATGATTTTGCCCAATTATATGCTAATAAAACTTATAATCTAAGTGAAATTGATGAATATTTACAAAAATAAGTTGCCCATTTTAACAGAGGAGGAAATGGAATACTTAATCTTATTTAATACATACATACATTGAAGAAGATATAAAATACCCAAGACCAGATGGATTTAAGAGTGAATTATACCAAGAAGTTAAGGTACTATTAATCCAAAAATAAAATATTTGAAAAATAGGTAAAACTTCTTCCAAATTTCTTTTATGACAAAATACCATTTTGATCCCTAAATCAGGAAGAGCAAAAACAGAGGAAGAAAACTACAGACCAATTTCCTTAACAAATATCAATGTAAATTTTTTGTATAAATACTAGCAAAAAAATTACAGTAGTATATCACCAAGATCATATACAATGATCAAGTGGGATTTATACTAGGAATTTAGAGTGGTTTAATATTAGAAAAACTATCGGCATAATTGACCACATTGATAAAAAAAATAGCAAAATTCGTATGAGTATGTCGATATCTTCAGAAAAAAAAAACAAACCTTTGACAAAATATAATATCCATGCCCGTGAAAAATATTAGAAAACGTGGGACTCGATGGAGTCTTTACTAAAATGATAATAGTTTCTATCTAAAACCAAAAGCAAGCATTATCTGTAATGAGATGAATTTGAAGCCTTACTAATAAGATTAGAAATGAAACAAAGGTGTCCATTATTACCAATGTTAGTATTATATGAGAATTTCTAAATACAGCAATAAGAGGAGAAAAAAATTCAAGGGATGAAAATAGGCAGTGAGGAAACAAAATTATTCCTCTTTGTAGATGATATACTTGGAAAACCTTAGAAAATCAATTTAAAAAGTTTTTGAAACAATTAACAATTTCAGCAAAGTTGCAAGTTATAAAATAAACACACATTGATCATCAGCATTTCTATATATTAGCAACAAAATTACCAAAAGATAGAAAAATTCAATTTAAAATAACAGCAAACAATATAAACTTCTTGGAGTCTACCTGTCAAGATGAACCTAGGAACTATATGAATATATTTAAAAAACACTTTTTGCACAAAATCAAAACTAAAGAAATGGAGAAGTATTAATTGCTCATGGGTAAGCTTAGCCCATATAATAAAAATGACAATTCTACATAATTTAATTTATTTATTCAGTGCCACACCAATCAAACTACAAAGAATTATTTTATAGAGCTAGAAGAAACAGTAACAAAATTCATCTATAAAAATTAAAGGTCAAGAATATGATGTGAATCAATGAAAAAAAATGTGAAGAAAGGTGGCTTAGCAGTTCCAGATTTCACACTATATTACAAAGCAGTAATTATTAAAATAATCACTTTTCTCTATTTATACAACCACCATTCCAGTTGGCCTTCATCTTCTCTTCCTTGGAGTATTACAACTAGATATGACAACAGTATTTAGAACTAGAACGAAGCTTAAAGACAGTAGTCTGATCTCTTGTTTTTATGGGTGATGAAACTGTGGTTCACAAAAGTAAAATAACTACAAGCCCACAAGACTAGTAAGAGCTACAATTTGAACACCAGTGCCTTTGATTCCAAATCTAATTTTTTTTCACCATACCACTCTGTCTCACTTAACCTTCATACTGTACTTTGCAATATAGAGAGTACTCTAAAATGCATTAGCTTATGAAATCCTTTTACCAATCTGTTGAGTAAGAAAAAGCAGATATTTTCTTCATGTTACTGATAAGGAAACTGAGGTCCATAAAAGCTGAATAAATTGCCAAAACTCAAACAGTAAAAAAAGGATCTTGGTCTCCTGACTCCTAATTCAGAGTTCTTTCTACTATTTTGCATATGAACAACATCTACATTCAAAGTACATAGAGGGAAATAATATATTTGAGAGACAATGTGCTTTAAAAGGTTTCCTAGAAGAGGCTAAATGAAAAAGCATTTTAAGAGATCCAGTCATATTTAGCACAGATGTCATCATTTCTCATCTTTCATTTTCCTGGCACAAAGATAATTGCTATTAAAACATACAAATACACATGCATCCACCTTTGAAGGGATCTGGCAACCTGCTTCTCCCTGGAACACATACATACATCATATAAAGTAGGTATGTTCAATTTATAACTGAAAAATCACATAATGACAGAAGAGGCCTTGCCATATTTGTCTTGTAAATTATGTAGTGGTATTGACATATGACAGGTCATAAATACATGGAACAGTTCTAGTTACATTAGAGTAAACCACAGAAGAGAAGTTTATGATGTCACCAAGAGATGAGAGTTATATTTATGGCAGTCTGATGAGGGATATTACTATTACTAGCCCCAGTGGAGGATGATTTTATCTGGCACAATACCTAGTTCAATTCTGTTATTTCCATTAGTAAGGAATATATAAAAACATTTTTTAAAAAAAGGTTAAAGGGTGTGGATGGATCTTTTAATTCAAAAATCAATATAAAAGCCAGCAGAATGAATTTATACCATATGTAATAATGCTTCTTATGTTGTCTACTGAACCCTGCCAAATGTGAGCTCCTTGAAGGCAAGGACTTTCCCACTTTTTTTTCTATACCCATTGACTTATACATAACAGGTATTTAAATAGGAAGTCATCAAAACTTTGGTTGACATGGAATAAGAATGTATTCATTCATTTAGATTTAATAAATATTGTATGAAAGAATTGGAAAAGGTAAAAAGTATTTTTAAAAACTATGGTTATCTGTGGTTCAAAATAACAAAATTGGTTTTTCTTCTTTTCATTATAATTATGAGTTTATTAAAATTAATAACAAAAATATGATCTTGTACTTGAGGGATATTTCCATGTCTTTCTTGTTTCTTTCCTCATTGACTTATGGTCACATATGCATATCATATTGGTATATGTGATGGAGGATGGATGGGATTGAAATGTTTGACTTAAAATAACTATTTGTTTCTGTTTGCTCTGTATTCCAAGGAGATCATAAAAAGGGGAAAGTGCCTCACATGTGCAAAAAATGTTTGTGGCAGCCCTTTTTGTAGTAGTTAGGAACTGGAAACTGACTGGATGCCCATCAGTTGGAGAATAGTGGAATAAGTTATGATTTATAAATGTTATGGAATATTATTGTTTTATAATAAATGATTAGCAGGATGATTTCAGGAAGGCCTGGAGAGACTTGCATTAACTAATGCTAAGTGAAGTTAGGAAAACCAAAAGAATACACAGCAACAAGATTATGTGATCATCAACTGTGATGGAGTTGGCTCTTTTCAACAATAAGGTCAATTTCAATAGATTTGTAATAGAGAGAGCCATCTGCATTCAGAGAGAGGACTATGGGAACTATCAAAATAGTATTTTAATCTTTTTTGTTGATTTTTGCTTATTTGCTTTTTCTTTCTCATTCTCCCCCTTTGATCTGATTTTTCTTGTGCAACATAACATATGTGGAAATATATTTAGAATTGTACATGTTTAACCTATATTGGATTATTTGCTGTCTAGGTGAGGTATAAGGGAAAGGGAGGGAGAAAAATTTGGAACACAAGGTTTTGCAAGGGAGAATGTTGAAAATTATTTTTGCATGTATTTTTTAAAAAATAAAAAGCTATTATAAAAAAAAAACACTATTTCCTGTCTTTGGCCCTCTTCCTCATGTAAGCAGGGCTGTTCTTTCCTAACTCCTCCCCTGTCACTCCTGAATAACCTGACCCTGATTCTACCCTACCTTTATGTCTCCTAGACATAGATTCTCCAGAATTAGAATGATAATGATAATAGCTAACATTTTCCACTCCCACACTCCCACCATTATAAGGAAGACTCATTTGTGTCTAGGGAATTTCACAATAATTAAAAAGCAGTTAGGTAGCTAAGTAGGTACAGCACTAGGCCTGGAGTGAAGAAAATCTGAGTATAAATTCAGCTTGATGCTCTCCACTTGTGAGACCCTGAGAAAATCAGGGTTAATTTTTATCTTGTCTCAGTTTCCTCACCTCTAGAACTCTTAAAAACTACAACCTCATAGAGTTGTTCTAAGGATCAAGTGACATAACATTTGTAAAACCTAGTATCTAGTAAGCACTTGATAAATGCTTCTTCCTCTGAGACAGGTGAGAAATGTCCAGCCCATGGGCTGCATAAGATCTGTGAAATGAGACCAAGAGAACCACAGATGATGATGAGCTAAAAGCTAGGTATAACAACACCCAATTGCTTGAGTTCTATAAGTTGATAATTTTGTATGGCCTGCAAATGGTTTTATAAATATCCAAATGCTCCTTGGTGGAAAAAAAGGTTCTCCATACTAGCTCTAAGATGTTGAAAAAAGATTAACTTTTCAGGTACAGATAAAGTTCTGTGGCTCCAAGGACTTTATATTTGCCCAAAAGCACTATTCTTCAGTACTCATTGTTTGTATTTATAAGCACTTTTATAATAGACTAATTAAATAGACAATTATCACCTGTACAAGTTTAACCAAGGAAGAAAATAACAGATAAAACACATAAAAAGCTCAGGAGATCTATTAAGTGGCATGGCAAACAGAAAAACAAATGAAAAGAGATTGTACTGGCAACATAAGTAAAGTCAGAAAACAAAAGAAATGTCAGTAGTGGTATTATTCTGGAAGGCTCCAATATGGAGTTGCCACTATGGCCACGAAGGTTCAATCTATTTTGGCTTCTGTTCCTTTTTTTATAGTCATTTTCTCAGGCACGAGAACCAAAAAGGTTATCTTTCTTTTTACTATATGGATATGTTTATCTTCAGAATTGAGAAACTATCAAGCATTTAATCACTTCAAAGGCATGTACACTTACAACATCCTCCATTTCATTTTTACCCAATCTGCTTAGTGAATATTCCCTATCTTTATCCAAATCAAGGAATCCTTGTACCTTTGATTAAATGCTATGTCATTTTAGTTGACCTCCTAAACTGGAATGCTTTTTTAATCAAGGAATAGAGGCAAATCCACTCCGTCTGGGAAAATACATATTCAGGATTTAATACTTTTCCTAGAAGTCATTTAGGATTTCATGTACCCCAATACGTTACCATATTCTTAACTGTTTTAAAAATGGGGTCAACTAGATGCCACAGTAGATAGACCACCAGCCCTGAAGTTAGGAGGACTTGAGTTCAAATCCAACTTCAGATACTTAACACTGTGACCCTGGGTAGGTCACTTCACCACAATTGCCTCACCAAAAAAAGAGAGAAACAAATCCAATTCTAACTATTTATGGGAAAATTTTGAGAAAATTTCAAAATTGATAGAATCACATTTATTCTTAGAATTAGAAAGAACTGGGTTTAAACTGAGTGTTAGACACTGACTAGCTGTGTGATCCTGAGAAAATCATTTAAGCTCTGACTGCCTTCATTTCACTCTGTAAAATTGGAGTCAGAATAGTATCTATCTCAAAGAGTTACTTTCAGTGAACTTACTGAAAAACCATACTGTTTTTCCTTTACAAGAGAATGGACAGGAACAAAAAGGATATCCTAGATGGCTTTAATGACATTCTATTAATAGTAACAATACTGAAAAATTTCACATAAATGTTTAGAATTGGATTAATTTATTATATTTAAAATTAATTATTTCTTTAACAATTTCTTTTTTATTTAATTTTCTGGGAGACAAGGCAATTTGGATTAAGTGACTTGCCCAGGGTCATACAACTAGCAAGTGTTAAGTGTTTATAGCTGGATTTGAAGTCAGGTTTCCTTACTCTAGGGCTGGTGCCCTATCTACTGCACTATGTAGCTGCTTCCCATTTTTTATTTATATTATATTTTTGTCATGTGTTTTACAATATTTAACATTTTGTGGTATAATTTGATAGGTACAATTACCCTGTGATTCACTTTGAAACTTCTCTCCAAAGCAGGGCAATATATTTTATTTTATTGTGCTTTCCTTTTTCTGTATTAGACTCCATTGATTCTCCATTAGATATAATGTCTCTAAAATCAGGGAATTTTTTTTTTGGCATTTCTTTTGTATCTCCATTACTGAGCACAATACCAAAACATAAAGTATCTCTATTCCATCAACTTACTTTGCTTTTATGCAATACTAATGTTACTGCAATACACACATACATACCCACACATTTTTCCTCCTTACTTCCATTCTCACTCACCCCAACATAAATCACAGAAATTACGAGATCAAAAAATACCAGTGGCTTGCTAGGTGAATTAAATTGACTAATATAAGAAGGCCAATTTTCCACCTCAATGGGAGATTATTGGGCTTTTCTATACAGAAAATCTGTGTCATGTTCCCTTACTTGTGTGAAGTGATTCTAGCAAATGGCCCTGGGCCTGAAAACTGGCCAACCTGGATATTTGAAAAAAAGGAAAATTGATTTATTTGAAAGAGAAAATTAAAAGAAAGGATAGAAGAAAATGCTCCCTCCTTCTATATTGAGAAGGCTATGACACAACTGCTACAGAGACAAACATCAGATATATTTAAAAAAGAAAGCATATTATAAGAGGTGAATCATATCAAATTTTAATAATTTATTCCCTTTATGATCTTCTTGCCCAAAATATTAATGAAATTCTTAGTCGTCCTGTACAGTCAATATTTGTTAGACAGTTCTTGATCCATGATTCACACTTTTCTGTTAAGCCTGTCTAGGTTAATTAAGACATCAGGAATGAAATTCAATGATTCTCTTTAAAGTAATGAGTTATATTTCATTAGCCATAGTTCGCATACTAAATTAAATACAACACAATGAAAAGTCTCTAAAATATATATAAGGAATGTATGCTCATGATTTCATGTACAGCCTATATTTGGAAAATGTATACAGATTTTTGCTTCAGAGTAACTAATTTATAAATGAAAATAACTCAACATTTAATTTTGGAGATAAGACTAAAAGTCATGAGATAGGAAGATATATTGAGAAAAAAATCTTAATCTATTTTTACGGAAACTGAATTTGTCTTTTCATTGTCTGAATCACTTTGCGCCACCATCAATTTCACAGTTCTTGATGACCACAGTGTGGAAAATACAATTGTAAGCCAATTATAAATTGGTTCCAAATTGTATGAGTTTCAACTGGATATACACTGTACAGACCATTTTCAGGGAACACTGTGTGAAGTGGGATTTCTGTTACTGCTAAAATATCAGGTCTCTCTGATATATTATTTTAGGCTTAAAATATTGTACATATATTATGATGAAAATAAAATATTTATTTATATGATAGGTTAAGATATGGTGACTCAAAATATTCTTGACAGGTTAAATGGTGCATTTTTATTTTTAATTGGACCTGTGATTTCAGCACTGTAGGCACTCCTGTTGAGGAACTTTAATAGTTCTTAGTATTTTGCAGTCTTGGAGAGTTTCTGGAGGGTGCTGAGGCTATATAACTTTCCCAGGATCAAAATTTGAACCTAGATCTTAACGTGCTCCAAGGTATGCTCTTTGTATGTGTATGCTATGTTGTTTTGCCTCTCAGTGGCATATATTATCATGGTTTTACAGATTCACAACGAACAAATAAACAAAAAATCTTGTTCTAAGTAATTTACTCAAGATGTTGGACTCTAGAATGGCATATTTACTCTAATTCCAAATCAGATGATATTTTTGCTATATAATGATGGTTTCATTGAAAATAGGAATCATCTAACTGGAATTAGATGATTTCAGATTTTTCTCATATTTATTATTTTATATGATAAAGTGCTAAGAAATTACAACATAGATGCATTGATAATTTGGCAATATTTCTCTCTGTTGTGTCTCATTTATTATTAATAAAAGTCATCTTTTAAGTACTTTCAGATGATTTTCACATTAGAATGGGATAAAAACTATTAGATCTCTAGTGAATAATTTTTAACAGTCAACAAATAAGTGTAATGAAATCTTGTATTTTCCAAACTTTTCTGTCACATGTGTGGCCATAGTTCAAACCCACACCCACATCCACACCCACATCCATACCCATACCCACATTTATATATCTAAAACATAAAATAAAATATATGTCATGTCTACCATTACACATAGCATACAGCCACATAGGCTATATAATTCCCTCCTATCAGTCTTACTGAAACAAAGTATGGTAATTTTAACTACCACATTTAGGAGAAAATTAAATTAAATGCAGAAAACAAATTGTGGCAAATAATATTCATTCAACTGTCTTTGTTCCTGGTCAAAAAATATAGAAAAATGCCAATGGAAAATAAAATGGCTTATACTGCTATAGAAAAACAATTTCACCTGTAAATTAATAGGAAAAAAATCCTTATTCCTCTCATCAAGAAATAAGAACCTGCTTCTTTTATAGTTAATTCCATGAAAATAAATAGTGACAAATGAGGGTTTGCAGAGACAATAATATTTTCCAATAAAAGTAGCCAAATTGGTCTTAGAGATAAATCGGTTTGTCTAATAAATGTATTGAATTTTACATTAAAAAAGGAAAGGTAGTATACCATCAGACCACAAAGCAATTCCCTGAACAAAACTACCCTTAAATATGAAGTAGTTTGATCAGTATAGAAAAACAAAACAAAAACCAAGCACACACACATTCCTTTATCTTATAGTAGTAATATTATTAGAACTGAACTAAACATCTCTAATTAATGTAAAATCCAGAACTACAAATTCTCCAGATCATAGTTTAACATAATATTTGATAGTATCATTCTGAAATGACACCACAGGCAATGATCCTTAATAGCTTAATAGCATCTTAAACAATGCTATACAATTAACACAGGTGTTTTGGTGAACCATTAAATGAAGGGTAGCCCAGAGCTTTGGGAAGGTAATCTTTAAAGATTTTTTATATGCGTGTGTGTAATACACACACACATATATACATATGCAGACATATACATTTTATTTAAAATATGATCAAAAGTCAACAAAATATAGTAATTAGATAAACATAGAAATCAATTCATAGAAGTATTCATCATCTGGCCTATAGATAACAGCTTTATTGCTTAAATTGCTGCATAAGAGACAGGCTTTCTCACACAGAAACATTTGCTGTCATTCTACCAAGGCCTTTGGGCTGCTATGTGAACAAAATTATGAAAATAATTTCCAGATAATTATTGATGAAATACCACATTTATTAAGTATCTGTTGTAATGCATAACCATGTGTTAGGGGGGAACTTGGGGGAAATGGAACATTTAGATAAACTTTAGTCTCCATCTTCAAGGAACTTACACATTTATATACAAACACATAAATACCTTTATACCTATACTGGCCCTCCAACATATGCACTAGATCATAACAGGCAAATGGAAGATAAATAAATATAAAAATGATAATGTATAACCTTAGTATGAACCTTTATGAAGCTATATTAAAAATACTTAAAAATACTTATAATAGCTATTTATATTATGAAATAATTTCAGAGAATTCTAAATATCTAGGAAAAATATATTATCTATAATGTTGCATGTTTCCTAGTCAAATTAAAGGTAAACAATGATCTATGTTTAAAACTGTCCTTAGAGACTGTCATGGTCTTCAGTAATCAAATACTGTTGTTATACATAAGAATAAGAAAGAATAAGACAAAAATAAAATAAATATAAAAATTTGGAATTTGAATGGGAAAAGATAATTTTAAAGAGGAAATGTCTATAGATAATACAAGAAAATAAAGTCAGAATACTTAGAATTATTAGAACACAACACTAAATGATTAGGCTGAACTTTAATAGCAGGAGTAATTTTTGAAAATTCCAGATTCTGTGAACTGATGAGGTAGAAATTATAATTTACCAAAAATGTAGACAAAATAGCAAATGAAATTTTCATCTCTAACAGACTTCAATATAAAATATACACCAATGAACTTATTACCCATTCATTTCATTTTCATCTCAACAATTTCTGATTACGTATTTACTACATGAAAAACATCGTGGTACGTGCTAGATATAAAAATAAAAGAGACAGATGCTGCTCCCAAAGAGTTTACAACCAAATGGAAAGGCATTAAAAACATGTATACAAGTTCAGTTCAATTCAATCATATATTCAAATGAAATGCACTGGATAATCATGTTTGACCTTAATATGAACCCTGATGAAGCTGTATTAAAATACTTATTAAAATTAAAAGACTTTCTTAGAATCAGTAATAGCTGGGTTCAAGAAGCCCCAATGACTTACTGGGTATGGATCCTGGAGCAAGTAATTCAACTTCCCAGTGCCCCAGGCAACTCTCTAACACTGAAAAGTGAAGATCAGGGCTTGGATTTGCATTAATAGAGTTTTATCACTGGCATTCCTCTAAGCAATAAAATCACAAGTCTAGTCCAAATATAAAAATGAAATGCATACAAAGCATGATGTACAGTTGAGTAAAATATTTAGGACTCATAAGGCTCAAAATGCTAATAGGTACATATTGGTTTATGGTAGAACAAAAAGTTTTGAGGTAAAGAATAAAAATATCTGGAAGAATTCCTATGAAGTCAAATCCTGTTACCAAAAAAAAAAAAATTACAAGGTGCAATCTACATAGTTTCATCGTATTAGATTTTTAAATAAATGTGCCATTGACTAAAGTAATAAATCTTGTCTTTAGCACAATAATCTCCTTTTATAAGATTTTTTTCTTTATTCTATTCATTTTAGGAATTACTCAATAATTCGATCCCTAGGAACATAATAGTATAGTATTTCTAGCCTGATTTAGGGTTGGAAGGATCTTCTAGTTCATGGATTTTTTTTTTTTTTATGTATGTGT
Organism: Myrmecobius fasciatus; assembly: GCA_023553655.1. Classification (NCBI taxonomy): domain Eukaryota; kingdom Metazoa; phylum Chordata; class Mammalia; order Dasyuromorphia; family Myrmecobiidae; genus Myrmecobius; species Myrmecobius fasciatus. Next base: position 219,612 of record JAJPUD010000150.1, on the reverse strand, counting down.
GTGTGTATGAGCATAGAGCGCATCTTTGGCTGATGAAGTCTATGCATCCTTTATCCAATAATATTTATAAGTAAAGAAAAGAAATGCTAATTTGTTAGAAATTAGTGGGAGGAGATATGTATTTTTTCCCATTCAAATAAATGGGGATTCTGAAAAATAGTCATAGAATTGGATTCTGGTTTAAAAAGCTTTATTCTAATCCAACCCCTTAATTTTAGAAATGAGGAATCTGAGTGTAAAGGAGGTACAATGATGTGCCAAAACACACACAAGAAATAGTGAGGTCTACATTTAAAATTCAAATTTGTGACTCTAAATCTACATCTTTTTCCTATAGGTGATCCACTGGTACCATATCTCTTGTTACACAGACTTCCCCAACAGCTTAAGATCTAGCTCATTTCTCATTTGCTAATGCCCATGCTACTTTATTTCCTGGTGATCACATTCACTTATCAAATACTTGCTGACTTACAACCATATATTTTGGTCCCTAAATGCATTGTAATGTGTTGTTTTTTTAATACTTATGTTTATTAGTCTTGCTTTTCTAATTAGATTATACTTATGCTCATAGAGGATATAGATCGAGTCTTTAGTTTTTTTAATAACTCCATAGGAGCTAAACAATACATACTTACTGAATTAACACAGATGAGGTGATTTCTGTTATATGAAATGATCTGTCTTAATATTTGAGGTGAATATAAGCTATAAAAATGCCAAGTGACAATTATTTAAGCAGATAAATGTTCTTTAAATTTATTGCTCCTCTTTAACTTATTTCTTTCTAAGTATTTCATGTTGGGCTAAAGTTTGTCTCTCCAGTTTATAAAGAGATATTAAAAGTTTTATATTTGCAATGAATAAAAATAATCTGTTATGAAATCGCTATCATTTTATGACCCTTTATAATAAGCTAAGATCTGAAGCTATTATTCTGCAGAGCATATGCACAAATCCTAAACTATCTATAGCATTCACCAAGATTTGGCATAGTTATTTCCAAAAACTTCACAACACCTCTGATATTTTTGTGGTTTGCAGTCTCCCACAGAGCAACTCGTTTCAGCTTGTCGCTTTCTTTCTACATGAAAACTCACTTTGATTCTCTCCTGCTGCTTATGAGTAAACTCCCTGATGTGTCTACAATTTATTGTCGTCTATTTTTCTGTTTCCAATAAGGATGGAATTTGATAAACCATCATATAGGGACCTTCTTGATCTTATGCTACAGAATGGTGTGAGTGATAAGTACGATGGGATTCAGGAGGTGCCCAATAAATGATATGTGATGGGAATAATAATTTATTTATAGCATTTTACTTCAAAAAAGTGGGGAGAATGGACTTCAATTTCCAAGAAGAGTGTTGGGGAAGAGAGCTAATAAAGTTGAACACATATTTCTATTTTGTTTCCTACCCAGGTTGATGATTGAATCAGAATTCAAATTGATCTTAAGAAGTTGGAATGATGGGTTAAAGCTAATAAAATGAATGATCAGTATTAGAATATTTAATTGGATTTGGAATAATCTCAGTGTGAATATGGGCCAATTTTAACCCCTCTATGGCTGCTCATCCTATCTATATTGGTCACTTTTCTAGGAAGTATTCTACTCAATTATGCTAGACAAAAACTAATGCAGAGAAATGTACTTGCCCTTGGGTTCAAAAGAAATCACCTATTTAAATAGAGTGAGGGAGGTAAACGGTTCATGTGAAAAATACAGGATTTTTAGCAAATTGTAAACTCAATGAGTCAGGAGTGTGAGATGGCTTGCAAAGGAGTCAGTATGATGCTTATCACTTTTAAGTCTTCTAGTAGATTTTAAATTAATACTTGTCAAGGGCATTGTGGTTGAGATTTATGCTTTTGTGAAGGATGAAATTAGATAAAAATTTAAAAAAAACTGTCAAACTATATGGTTCTATGATCCTATAAAAAATCTTATTAACCAACCTAATTGCAGAGCCCCAAAACAGAATGTAGTTGAGAATTAAAGGAATTTTAAAAAATTATTATTATTATTATTAACATCTTCTCTATTTCATTACCTTAAATTACTTGCATAGTCACTGTGTGAATTCTCTTCCTGTTGTAGCACACAATAATTCCAAATTCTCTCCCTGTTATTACATATAGCTTCCTACTTCCACAAACATTCTCTTTTTAAATTTCTATTTCTTCCTATCATTTAAGGATATAAAGGAAAGACTTTTAAACTTGAACATCACAAATTCAAAATTTTTAAATCATCCAGAGAAGGTCTAGGCTAAGGTTAAATTTGGTTACAATGTAATAATAGTATTCAAGGGGATGCCAGTATCCTTCTTGGCATTTTTGCATCTTGTTTCCTCAAATTTGAAGGAGATTAATGAGAGTGTAGAGTGTTATTATGAATGTACAAAAATAACTCATAATTTAGATTAATTGTTGAAATCAACCCAAATCAGAATCATAGAAACAAAGCTGGTAGGATCAAATAGTTCAGAATATGACTTTAAAAAAATAATCCTATCATTTTCTAGATAGTGAATGAAGTTAGATGAAATAGTTTGCCAAATAAAAATAATTGGGATTTGCTTTAGTAAATTGGTAATTATCATATTTTTATATGCAAAATAGTGTTAAAAGTCCAAGAAAAGACTTTGTTTTCTTATTTCCTTAAAATAGGACTTTTCAATTAGGATCAAGATAAAGTCAAAATGGATACATGATTTAGACATAAAGGGTGACACCATGAGCAAATTATAAGAGCAAGGAAAAGTCTACCTATAAGATTTATGGGTAAGGTAAGAAAGAATTCATGACCAAACAGTAGCTAGAAAGAATTACAAATATGTAAAAGGAATAATTTTCATTATGCTTAAATAAGCTTTTGTATAATGAAAACCAGGATAAGAAAGATTAGAAGGAAAGCAAAAAGCTGGGAAACAATCTTTATAGTAAGTCCCTCTGTTAAAAGCCTCATTTCTCAAATACATGGAGAACTGAATCAAATTTATGAGAGGACGAGCCATTTCTCAATTGATAAATGGTCAAAGGATGTGAATAAGCAGTTTTCAGATGAAGGAATCAAAGCTATTTTTTGGCATATGAATAAGTGCTCTAAATCAATTATAATTAGAGAAATTTAAATTAAAACAATACTAACTATGACAAAAATGGAAAGTGATAAATGTTGTAGAGGATGTGGGAAAATTCAGACACTGATGCATTGTTAGCTAATTTGTGAACTGATCCAACCATTCTGGAGTGCAGAATTTGGAACACCCAAGGGGGCTACCAAACTGTGCATATCCTTTAATAAAGCAATACCATTACTAGGTCTGTATCCCAAAGAGATAATAAAAAGGGAAAAAATGATCTACATGTTTAAAAATAGTTACAGCAATGTTTTTTTTTCTTTTTGGTGGCAACATATTGGAAATTGAGGGAATGCCCATCAATTTGAGAATGGCTGAACTAGTTATGATAAATGAATGTAATGGAATACTATTGTGCAATAAGAAATGATGAACAGACAGATTTGAGAAAAACCTGGAAAGACTTGTATGAATTGATGCAATGTGAAATATGCAGAACCAGTCAAATATTGTACATAGCAGCAGCAACATTGTGTGATACACAACTATGAATAACTCAGCTCTTATCAGCCATACAATAATCCAAGCCAAATACAAAGGACTCATAAAGGAAAATGCTATCTACATTCTGATAAAAACTGATGGACTCAATGTAGAACAAAGGATTGTTCTTCTCTTATTTAATTTTTTAATGTTTTTTTTCCCTTTTGATCGTTCCTTTTACAGCTGTGATTATTATGGAAACATATTTTACATGATACCACATTTTCGTAGAAAGTGGAAGAGAAAAAATTGGAATTCGAAATCATTTTAAAATATATGCTAAAATGTTTTGACATGTAATTGGGAAAATAATAAAATACTATTAAAACAAAAAAAATCATTTTCATTACCAAATGTGATTAAATTTCCATAGTAAATTTTTTGACACATTGTACCAAGATAAACCTTAGCCTAGACCTTCTCTGCATGATTTACAAATTTTGAATTGCTCAAATCCAAGTTAAAGAGGCTTTTAATTCTACTTCTTAAGTGAAGAAAAGGAATAGGAATTCAAAAAAAGGGCACATTGTAGATATTTTTGGGACGTGGAAAGCATGGTCCTTTGATTTTTATCTATATAGGAAATTTTTGGTATAGATACTCCTTCCTCCATCCTTATACATCAGCAAGTCCACAATATATTACAATTGTTTGAAGTACTGACTGGTTACTTTATTTTGCACATGGTTTAACAGCTAGTATTATCAGAGGCTCTGAACCTAATCTTTCCTGACTTAAGACTAACCTTCAATTAAATATGCCACAGTGACTTAAGGGAAAGGTCTATTTGAACTAAAGTGGTCTGATGACTTTGACTCTTTGAAAGATAGGAATTGTAGAAGGAAAACAACAACAGTATCAACATTGAGTGACCCTGATTTCCATTTCTTCTCTTTATTGGATAAAGTGTTTGAGAACAATAAACAAGGATTGAAAATGTTCCCAATTAGTGAAAACTAAGAGGAAAATATATTTTTCTTCAAAATTAGTGACTAAGCTCTACAGAAAAACACAGTATTCTGTATATTTATGAAAAACTCACTCCTAGATCTCAATGGGTTTCAATGAATTATGTTTAATCGCCCATTCTTACAGAGCAATCAAATTATAATAATTTGGTGGACATGTACCAAACATTTCATGTAAGGTATACATAAATAGAGATTCTCGTTATTCTTTTCTTTAGTGTTTGTAATCAGATTCACAACATGAAGTGTCATTAATCATATACGATAATGATATTCCCACTGTGATTTATGGAAATGGCTGAAGCAATTCTGACATCCAACAACAGTTAGTCATTTCATTCTGCCCAAATGAACATGTTATTGTACTTAATGAGCTACAGTGGTTTTGAGAATTTCAATAAAGACACAGGATTAATACTGAACTTCTCCATATCTAAGGACAACAATAGTTTCCATTTGGTCAGACAAATGCTTTTATATATTTCTTTTTATTGGGAATTATCTGGGAATTCATTTCTTTCTCTCCCCCCCTTTCTTTCCTTTTCTCTCTCCCTCCCTCTCCCCCCCTCTGCCTCTCTCTCTCTGTCTGTCTGTCTCTTGATGTATATATGAGCATTCATCTCTATTAACCATAAGCATGTTATAGGAGTTTTAATCAATTGTTTTGGTATATCAAAATAAAATTATGGTCAGAATGGGAGTGCCAAATTAAAGAATTCACAGAGGAAAATGAAAAAAAAATAGCATATATATATATATATTTAAAGTAACATTTAAAATCCTTTTTTATTAAAACTTTATTTGCAAAACATATGTATGGGTAATTCTTCAACATTAACCCTTACAAAGCTTTCTGTTACAAATTTTTCCCCCCCTACTCCCCACCCCTCCCCTGGATGGCAGGATATCCACTACATGTTAATTATGTTAAAATACTTAAAAAATCAAATATATGTATATTTATTTCCACACATCATTTTTGTGCAGGAGAAATCATATCTACAAGAAAGAATTATCAGAAAAAGGAAATACAATGCAAGAAAAAATCAATAGAGAGCATGAAAATGATATGTTGTGGTCCACATTTCACATCCCTCTCTCTGGGTGTATATGGCTTTCTTCACTGAAAAATTGGAACTGGTTTGAAGCATTTCCTTGTTGAAGAGAGTTATGTCCATCAGAATTGACCATCATATAGTATTGTTGTTGCCGTGAATAATGATCTCCTGGTTAAAATCCTTAATAATTAATTTCATCTTAGGAATTTTAAAATGGCAATAGAATCTTGTAACATCTTTAAAGGAATTTGCCTAAAGACTGGTTTTGCAAACTTTGTTCAGTGAATCATATAAGCCCTAAGCTGTGTAGAATGGTTAACATGCAATCAAATAGTGCACTGGAAAATGGTGAACCATTTGTGGAATAATGGTTCCATCTCTCTTCAAATATTTATTGGTTCTTAACTCCACAAAACAGTAGAGACTTTACATAATGGTCTAATTTTCACTAAAATTTTGCATATAGGAACTACATAAGTGCTGAATAATTCTAGAAACATATCCTAGAAGACTGAAATACATTTTTTTAGTTAATTCACGATAGTCAAATAGTTCCTGTGTTAAAATTATTAACTGTATTTGGACTATGATTTTGATTCTAGATAAGATGCTACTATACTTTATAAATTTACAGAATCATATATCACATCAAAGTGTAAAACCAAAAATTTCCATAGTAGCTAATTTTTGCTTCTTGGTAGATGTATATCCTATCATTCCTGTGAAATTTTAAATTACTGAAATATTCCTTTTAAATTCTTACAAATGTCACATCATCAATTGCTCTTTTATCCTATATTCAATAAAGTACTGAGGTTGATAATATTACCTTTTATTTCCAAAGCAAATTTCAATTGGTATAAAAATGTAGTTTCTTTTGTGAATGATACTTGTTTAATAGAGAGAGTGGGACATTCATTTAAGCTGAAACTTAGATCATAGCTATTAGGCAGTCCCAACAGAGAATAAACACAATTTTGAAGTCAACACTAAAAGAACAATACAGATGCAAGCAACTGAAGCCTAGTCTGCCTAGTGGACCATCAATAACAAAGCCATGTGTACGTGCATTGAAAGCCTGTCGAGAAAAAGGAGGAAATACTTCTCCTTTCAATAGTTTTCAGCAAAAAGTGGACAGGTAGGCAGACTGATGATCAAGAAAGCTTTTCCTGTTAACTTTATGTGATAAAGGTCTGAGCTAGTATGAGTAGGTAATATGTAACTTAGAAGTAGTAAACCAGGATTTTATTTAAGCCTTAAAATCTGCTAGTTATAGTTGTGAAATGACTAGATTTCAAATTGCTTGACTAAAATCAATCCCATAACATACCTCTGGTAGCACATTTAGTAGTCAAGGAATGCTCTGAAGTGTAAGCATGCATGTATTAGGAATTGCCCATAGGCAATTTTAAAAATTGAAATGATTGCAATAAAAGTAATTAGAAATTTACTGAAATTTTTCTGAAGTAAAGAAAAATCTCTTCCAAAAATGTTTAATGCTCATTTTTCTTTATTCACAGTATATATCATATTAGTTCTAATGTAGCCTCTTCATAGGAGTAGTTAGTAATCTATGTTTTTATCATGGAACTCTTCAGAAGTCTGGTGAAGCCTACACCCATTCCATAGAGTAATATTTTTAAATATATAAAGCAAAATACATAGAATTACAAAGGAAATCAATTGTATTGAGATTTAGTCAAAATACATATTTTTAAAAATATAAGTTCATAGATCCCAGATTTTTAAAAAAAAATGCAGTTTGTGGATTAAGATCAGAGAGAAAATAAGTTTCATTCCATTGCTAAAATTATCGAGACTTTCATTAAAACTAGAACACAAGGCATCGATCCTGTGCCTTGATATACTGATCTGGAAAACTGGAAATTGTCATTACACTTATGTAAAATATAGTTAAGGACTACTAAGTATAGAAGGCTTTTGGGAAGCCAAAAAAATCGCTATCTCTATCTCATGATTTTTGAAAGGCATTTGTAAAGCACAAAGTGTTTCAAAAATTTGAATTATTCATTTACAATATAGAATACTGCTATTCCAAAAATTAACATGACTGACAGATTTATTAAATAGATTTATTAATTCCAAAGTTGTTAAGAATATTTTATATATACCTTAATATTAAAATATATTTGAGAATAATGTCATGAAAGATTGTAGAATATGACCAAATATTTTTCCCATAATAAATTTATTGTTAGCTAAAACAAAATATGGATTTAATAGTAGAATTATGTAATTATGTTACCATGTGGATGACCCTGTGATATCATCAGAATAAAGCACTTTTAGTGAAGAAACTCCATTTGTTAATGCCTATTGATACCTTATTTGGAAACAATTGTCTTAGAGTTTTGCCTAATGTGGCACAAAGAGATCTTCCAAGGTCACAAAGTCACCAGGTGTCAGTGTTAGGACCTGGCCCTAGGTCTTTTGATGGAGAAGCCAGAACTCTACTCATCATTTCATGTTTCTCACAATTGTATTAAACAATTTTTTTAAAAAATCACTATTCAAACTTAGCAAAAATCTGTCCCATTTTAAAAGTGCATACAATGAAATATATAAAGGAATATGAAGGTTTTGATGAGTATATTCTTCTTAATTCCCCATAGCTAGAAAATCATTCCAGAATGCTCCCAGCTGACACTCATTTGTGATCACTTTACTGCCTAAATTCCTGCCTGTTAGATGGTACCATGCCCTAGCAAGGTACCATGCCAGTTTTTCTAGGGCACAGATGCCAATCAAATATGGGTTTCAATACAAAAACGTCAAAAGTGCTATTTCTTTAGCAGGAAGTCCATTATTTCTGGCAGTAAAACACATTAACACCAAATATCTCTCAAGTGCCAAAATGAAAATTACGACTGGGAAAAGAAAATATGACACAGTGGGCATGGGCATTTGCATCTGCCAAATGGACAGCCTGAATTCTAGCAGGCCCTGGGAAACCCATTAAAAATACGGGTGTTCCACAACTCAGAATAACTTCCTGGAATTCCAAGGAATGTTAAGAAAGACAGTTATCAAGATCTGTACAAATTAGGCAGAGCAATGAGCCTTATAATAGGAACAGTCATATTTGTGGAGGGAATAGCTCCTCTACAATCAATTGCCTCTGCAACTGCTACCTAAAAATCAGTTCTAAAATAGTTTTCAATATATTTGAAAACTTAAACATAACATAAAATGGATAGCCATTAATAAGACTAAAAATTACTAGGATTTTTTCTAACTTTTACAAAATGCCCTCAAATAAGTATTTGACTTGATTTATCTATTCCTCTGATAGGATTTAGAACCGGAAGGGTGCTTATAGACCCTCTAATCCACTCATCCAATCTCAATTACAAATATGGGGGAACCAGGAAAATTTTGGCATAGTGATGATAAGTGGTCATATAGGTGATAAGTTATAGAGCCTAGATTCAAAACCAGATCCCTTCCTTATTTGCATATCTTTTCTTTACATTATCCTGACAATAATGCTAAAATAGCATCTCTAGGTTTGTAAAACACTTTGCATTTTTAACTTCATTTGATTCCCACAACAAACAAACAAACAATTGTGGGTTAGGTGCTATCTTCACCATTTTATAGATTAGTAAACTAAACCTGAATGGAGTTCAATAATTTACTCAGGAACATTCAAGTAGTTGCATAATTTGAACTCAGCATGCTTCCAGGAGCAAAATGTTTGGGGGATAGTTTAAAAACAGGAAAATTTGTATTCACATCCTGCCTTGGACATTTACCATCTGTAACCCTGAGAAAACTAATTTCTTTCACTTTCAAATAACTGATCTGTAAAATGGGGATAATAGCACTTACCTCACAGGGTTGTTGTGAGGAATAGATGAATAACCACAGTCAACTTTAATACACCATATAAATGCTAACTCTTAGCATTTTAATCCACTAAACACCTAATTGCTGTGACACCCTTAAATGGTACAGATTAAATTAATAACTGAAACCTAGAAATTGCAAATTATAAAATCTTAGAGAAACAGAACTTGCAGATCATTTAGAAATTATTTAAGAAAATCATTGAGAGTGGTGAGGTGAATCATAGAAAAGAAGATGGATAGAAAAGAAAAGGCCTGGGAGAATTCCCATGATGGTGACATAATATAATATGGCATGATGAAGGCTTGGATCATATTGATAGCCAGGGAATAAAAAATAAGGTATGATTTAGGTAGACTCCATAAATAAATAAAGAACAAGAGTAGAGTAATGGATTGAACAAGAAGTATGGAGATACATATGGAGGTAATTTGTGGATTAAGAGCAATAGGTAGCAAAAGGTTATAGGCCTTAGCAATGGAGTAGATAATCAATGAAAAAGGGATTAAGTGTTTACTGCTTGCCAAACCTTATGTTAGCCACTAAGGATTTAAAAAATGAAAATTCAATAGACCTTACCCTCAAGGATTTTACATACTAAATCTAACTAATAAAGCTAACATTCATATGGCACTATACATTTTACAAAGCTCTTTGCACACTTTATTCCAATTGATCCTCTGAAGTAGGACCTATTATTATTCCTATTTTTAGAGTTGAAGAACTGAGGCTAATAGCACTTAAGTAACTTGAAAAGTCACACAACTAGTGTTTTGAAGAATGATTTGAACTCAGGTCTTCATGAATACAAATGATCTATCATTAAGCCATCAAACTGTCTAAGGCTATAAGGATGAGAATTTATATGTAATGATGATAATCAAGAGAATTTTGTATTGCATTCTATTTAATATTGGGAAACTAAAGGGAGATGAGGAAAGTAAATTTGACAAATAAAGTTCTTCATGATGACTGAATTCTCTTTTTCCCCCTGAGGCAATTGGTGTTAAGTGACTTGCCCAGGGTCACACAGCTAAGAAGTATTAAGTATCTGAGGTTAGATTTGAATTCAGGTCCTCCTGACTTCAGGGCTGAATTCTCCAAGAGTGGAAATCCTTAAGACAAAACAGGAGAAGAAGCTAAGATGGGAGATCCATGTTCAGAATTTACCTCTTAATAATTTGCTTTTTCTTTTAGTTAGAATCATCTTGGTATACTTACCCATTGAATAGATTTTTGATTCAGCAGGGAAATTTCCAAAGAAAAACAATCCTGTAGAACCAAGTCTATGGGATATCATCATTAAAATACTTGCCTTTGAAAATTGAATCACAATTTTGATCACACAAATGCTGATCTAATAATTCTAGGATATCTTAAGGAAAATGGCTTTAAATCTTAAAATAATTAATTTTACATATTCTAAATTAATTTAATAAATAGTATTACAAACCAGTTCTAAAGTCAGCTCTCTATTCCTATCAAACCATCTACTTGGGAGAAGGTCCATAAAAGAATCAGGGTGGAATCAGAAAATAACTGTTATTGGGGAGTCAGTGCCTCTTGACATATTTACCTCTTATTCAGATTAAAAAGTGAAAACCAGTTATGAATCATGATTTTCATAGCAGCACAAAAGAGGAAATTTCACAGTACTCACTTAAAAATTAATAGAAATTATTGAACAGTATCCCATGCATGATAAGCTTTTCTGCAAACATGATACGCACATTGGGAGAAATGCCTACTTTTTTTTGCACATCTTTAGTGCATCATTTTGTGCACTGGAATCATAATTTACCAAAAGCTGTAATTTATTCATTCATTACAGCAGTCTGCCAAAGTGATTTAAGAGATGTTTATGAGTGTCAATGCCCTATCTAAAACTATGTTTACTTTACAAGTAACATCCTTACCAAAAATATGGAATCAAAACCACTTCAGTAAGGTTGTACTTACACAAAGACAAGGTCTCAGTTCAAGAATCACAGATAAGTAAATCACTTTTTCCAGTTTCTTTTATTTCCATATATCTCCTATTTTTTTTGGGGGGGGGGAATCATTATTATAAAATTCTTATATATAATACTGTATTATTGAGTCTACATATGAAGAGGTTGGATTGGAGCAAAATTCACAGAGAATGCCCTTGCAAGTGGAAGTAATTGTATGGAAGATACATGCAGCTGAATACTTACGTTGCCAGATAAGACAGACAAAGCTTAGTTCATCAGCATGCATACTTCATAGAGAGTCTCCATAACTTTATTTTCCATATATTTCCTAAGCAATCCAATCTAACTCTTACTCTATTTACAAGAACACAACTATAGAATACAAGGATGAAGGGATTGATCCATCTGAATCATTACTGTCTTCATGAAAAGACTCAGAAATGCTAGTCACATCTTTTTAATCATAGATTCTGAATCTTATATTATGTCATAGATCTATTTGGAAGTGTGATGAAGCCTATGGACCCTTTCTTAGAATAATGTTTTTAAATGTATAAAATAAAAGGCAAAGGATTACAAAGGAAATCTATTACATAGCTATTAAAATGTTTTTGGAAAAAAACTATTTTAAAGACTGCAGGCTAAGAATGTATGAAATGCTTAGGCTAAAATGCAGAATAATAATTTCCAGAAGTTGATCATATCATATTGTTCCAATATGAGACACCGTTGCTATTGTACTCTTTCCCCAAATTGCTTGGTATTTAGTGCGTATGTTTTACATGCAAATGCACACCCATATATACACATTTATAATTTATATACCTACTTATTTATAGGTTTTCTTTTCTGTTACAATATAAGGTCCTGGAGGGCAAAGAATGATTCATTTATGTTTTTACATACCAAGTGCATAGTAAAAAGTCCAGCACATAAGTGCTTAATAAATCCTTGTTCATTTGTTGATTGATTGATTGACTGAATTAAGAAAAAAATACAGACTTATCCTCAAGACTGAGGAAGCAAAAGAACCTTGCTTGATCATGATTAGTTCAGCAAGGATTTTTTTTAAACCCCAATGGAGAAATGGTTGATAAATTGAAGGAGAACTAATGCATTTGGCCAGCCAAAGTCCATAGAAAGAAATTACCAAATGCCTGGCAAAGGGATCTAGAAAGAAAAGCCTGACTTGGTAGAGTAGTTCATGAAATAGGAGAGCCAGGGAAGCCTCCAGCCTAAAAACTGTGATGATAGCAGGGATCAAGGCCTAACCAATGATGCTTTAAATCTACAGCTGTGTCACCTGGACAAAAAACAGTGTCAGAAGTTTGCCCTGAAGATACAAGTCTGTCTGGCACAGGAAGATCCTACTTAATGCAGACAACCCTTTGCTCAGTGTACTGGCTAGAGATATATGAAGTTTTAGAACACAGTTCTTATAAACTAGATCTTAGGCAAAATAACCCAGTACCATTCCTTCCTGAGATGCAGAGAGCCTAGTCTTGCTATGGTCCCCATTCAGGATTTAATGATTGAAAAGGACAACTACTCACTGAAACTCCACCCAGGAGCCCTGGGGGCTCTGTAGTTAGTGCTGACCGATAGGTTTATCCAGGGGAAGATACCCCAAGTCTAAAGGGGAGACTGGCTGAGGAGGCTAACCCTCTGGTCACGTGGAATAAACCAAAGGTCAGAGGGAACCACACACCTCAGGTAAAAGGGAGGGAAAATAGGATTGGGGGGAGGCAAGAGTTGAACCAAATGTGGGAGGGTTGGGGTAGGGAGAGATACTTTGGGGATAAAATTGGAGAAGACCTGAAGAGAAACTGATAAAGTGGGAGTAAAGCGGAGTGGGCTGGACTGAGCTGGCCCCTGGATCTCGGAACTGTACAATATGGTTTGCTATTAAACATAAAATCTTCCAGCTCCTGGATCTCAGAACTGTACAATATGGTTTGCTATTAAACATAAAATCTTCCAGCTTAAAAACAAAATAGAAAAAAAGAAAAGGACAACTAAATGGTATAGTGGATAAAATACTACTGGTTAGCCTTGCGTTAGGAGGACCTGAGTGAAAATCTGACCTCAGTGAATGTCGAAAACTATCTTTGCATGTTTTTTGAAAATTAAAGGCTATTATTGGAAGTAAATCTGACCTCAGACATTTTCTAGCTGTGTGACTCTGGGGAAGTCATTTAACAGTTCACCTGGGTTTCCTCATCTGTAAAATGAGCTGAGGAAGGAAACGGCAAAACATTTCAGTATCATTGCCAAGAAATGCCCAAATGAGATCATGAAAAGTTGGAAATTACTAAAACAACAGAACTGAAAATGATTGGAAAATGAGTAAACACAAGAAAACAATGATGATATATTTTATCATGCTATTGATAGTTAAGACTCCACACAATATTTGAGCAAAGACTTAAAAAGTGCTACAAGTACTAATGGAATTTCTGGAAGAAATTAATTTTTTTCAATGTAAATGTCAAAGTTTAGATTTGTCAGATATTAGTTCCAAATTTACACTTACCATAAATAATTTAATGTTGCAAACTAAACCTTGTTCCAACCTATACCAGATTGCTGTTTCCCCATTTCAAAGCAATGAACTCTGACATCTAAATGCTATTTGATAAGTACAATGATAACATATATGGATACTGACAAAAAGACATTCTTGGCCAATGTCCATCACACCTGTGTTAAGACAGTCATAGAAATTATCATATGCTAGGCCTGGAAAGAAATCAATGTAGACCCCGGAAAGAAGGCAATGTATTTTCAGGAAGTTAAGAAGTTGGTTTAAAAGAAAATTTGATAAATTATTGTAAATTTTTCTATGGTACCTCTATACACAATTCTTGGAGGGATAAATATACATGAAAAATTTCTGGTTGTATTGAAGGCAAAAAGGCATCTATGTATTCACTCCCTTTGGGGATTGAGAATATTATTCAAGACAATATAGCCCAAGTAATTGCTTTTACCTGCAATTGATAATTCAATGAAAAAATAAATATGTCTGTCTTGTAATCTATTTTGTTCTTTGATTCTACTAAGGTAGGTTGTACTTTAGTTAATTCAGAGATAAGATCCTTGACTTGGTCAAAAGTGGATTAGGAGCCATGATATTCAGAACCAAGAATAGCTACAACTTAGTAAAGTATTTGGTTCAATATTGAAACTATTGCCTGAAATAAAGTCATCATTTTTAGCACCTAAAAAATTATAGGCCAGGCTTTTCTCTGTAAGGTTCTATTCCCCATACCAGCTAAAAATATCTTACTTTTTTATATCCTTAAAAAGATGTCACCAATATTTTATGGAAATAGTATCATAAATATTTTATATAGTTATATTCTGTCTACATATGCAGGTGAGTATTATAGGGTTCATCTTTTCAATAAAATATTTTATAGGACATGCTATTGAATTCTCTCTGGGATTGCTTCTATTATGAACAGCAAAATTCTAGGGGGAGGGGGAAAGAGTTTTTTTTTTTTAACAAAGTGCTTTGTTGTCTAATATTTAATAGTACCATAAAAAATTCATAAGTGCTGTCAATTTTCATTGGAAGCACAATGAAACGCGACTACTTTTTCCGCACAAAATTCACTTTCTCTGTATTTTCAGCAAAATAATGTGCTTTTTTTTTAACCAAAAAAAAAAGGTTAAAAAAGTTTAAACGCATTACTAATATCTATGTAGTTACTCTTTGGGTTAAGGGAGTGGGTACAGCATGGGGAGGGGTTAGATAGGCTTATATTAATGACATTTTCCAAAAGAGATATCCAGAATTCAAGAAACATTTATTAAATCTACTTCATTTAGTCACTGTGGTAAATGTGCTGTCTATACAAAAGCAAACAACTTAAAACTAACTTATCTGTGTTCTGGAGGAGCTTATATTATCTTCAATGTATGAAGAATGAAGATCAAATAAAGACTGTGTCATTCTTGTGATAATCTTAAAGATCTTATGAAGAACTTGGGGGTTTGTACAAACCCTGTAGACAATGGCTTCAATGGAGCTCTCTGCTTCCTCCTACTCTATCTGCTCATCATATATAATAAAAATAATGAGAAATTCTGTTATATATAATATATATTAACAAATACATATATGTATTATATATGTTGCTAGAATATTTAGGCTGGTGTTTTATATATATATATATATATTATAATATATAGTAACAAAATCTACTGTCCCTTTTTTCTAGCATCATAGAAAGCAGTGATATTTGAGACCTAAACACATTTTCTTTCAAGAAATTCATATGAATTCACCAATTCTATTCATGTTGGTCTCAGAAGGGTCAATGATGGTATTCTTTAATATCTATTTCTCCAGGTTCCTTTCTTACAATCATGAAGGAAGAAGTGGAGACAATCAATAGCATGTCTTGGAATACATTTTTCTTCAGAATCTTCCCTACAAATGAATATCTGCAAGATGTCACTCTTAACTAAAAAGAGGAATAGCAGGAATACCTTATACCCTACATAGGGCCTACTTCACTACATCAGCACTATTCATGCAATATATCTGTCAGCCTTTATTAAAATTCTTTTTGATGTGTATCTTGGCTCATAAACCTCTACAATGCATTGATATTACCTAAGGGAATGTCCTTGCAGCATCACATCTTGGAAGATGGGACAATAAAAGAGAAATCCTCCAAACTTTCAAGAACAGCCAAGGATCCCAAATCTGATTCATTTTTTTCACAATGCTTGGAAAGTTTTGTCCCTATAATTGCAATATGAGAGAAACAGTGCATAATACTGCAGAGATGTCTGTGTCAGAAGGACAGGCGTTCAAATCCAGCTTCTGTTACACACTATTTGATGATGGAAGAATTACTTAAGCCCTTAGTATCTGAGATCATGCTTTGATATTACAAGAATTGCTGATCTGCACTGATAGATCTTCTGTATTGAAAGTTATCTATATCAATAAATTAACAGATTTAAATCAAACAAAAAAGATATTTTTAATGAAATTTCCTTAATAACAAGGAATCTTAACCTGGGATCAATGAATTTTACAAAGTATCCATATATTGATTTCAGGTTGTTTGTGGACTTGGATGAGAAAAAAATGCTATAAATATGTTAATATTACATATAATCTTTATTTTCACTAACATTTTTCCTTTATAATCCTAAATATTTAACTTAATGGATTTAAAATTATTCTGAGAAGTTTATTATATAAAAGGTTAATAATCTTTGATATGAAATTCATTCTATTATAATACCAGTTTAAGTGTGTCAACAACATATATAGAACATACTTATTGTGTTTATATTACTTTTGAATTGCAGGTTACTAAAAAAGGCCAGTTGCCTCAGGTGGAATAGTCAGAGAACTATTTTAAAGAGTACTTTATATAGAAACTTAAATCTCTAAAACAGTTTTGGATAGATTTGTTACAACTCTTTATCTTCTCCTTATACTGAAAAAATAGACATTATTTTAAAAACATTCTCATTTTGTGCTATGATACTACTACTGTTTTTTAAAATTGATAAAGCTCTTTTCATTCACTATTTTATTTGTACCTTTTTAACAATGTGCTATTACTTATTCCCATTTAGTAAATGAGGAAACAGACTTAAGAATGCTTTAGTGATTTGTCCAGAGTTACACAGTTAGCAAATATATAAAGTGGGATTTGAGTCCAGGACTTGGAGAGTTTGCATGGTCCTGAAAGTTGTATTTGGATTCAGAGGATTTAAATTGGAATCGTGGTTTTACTAAAGTTAACTAGTTTCCTCATCTGTCAACAAGGGTTTTGACTATATAAACAATCAATTGGTGTTAATAATTCTGAGTCCAGAATTTTAATAAATAGACTACAATGTTCTCATTAAAAACAGAAAAAAAAAGGTTGGGGATGGGTGTATTACCATAGATAACTCATTCCCAGTGGCCCATGATGAGAGTGAAAATCAGGGAACTACAAGAGGGGACAATTTACAAGCCAAAGATTTAAAGAAGCTTTGTATTTAAAAATTGTCTTAAAGGTTACACAATTCTTTGAGTGGGTGAAGGGCAGGAGTAAAGGGTAGTAGTCTGTGAATCATTTGATCAATTTGCTTCCCTATTGAAATATTGGATTCATCATCATGATTGGATCATCATTCATTATCATCATTATTAATTAATTACTTTGATCCTATACATTATGTGCATTTTAATGTTGAAAATTTGGGGAATAACCAAAAATGGTAAAAATAATGAAAAGTAAAACTTCTGATTCCAGCAGGGGAAAATATGGCAATTATATTTAAAAATATGTACAGGTCTCTGAATTTTACAATAACTTTGAAGTAGTAAATCAAACAGTTTCTTTCTGAAGTCAGTGGCAATATGATAGTACTATACCCTTATTTTACAAATCCAGTTCCTAAGTCACTTCAATTGAAGTTGTTGATCTTTCTAGACAACCTAGAAATCTCTTCTTTACGAAGAGAGTTTAAATTATTGTCAGTGAGAATACAGAAATAAATGTTCATTTGTGAATGCAACTTAAACTTTCTGTACTTTCTCTCATCTTAATATGTTCAGTCCTCTGGACTGTGAAGAAAACAAAATTGGCCTAGGTGCTGAAATTCTATAGATTAGTGCTGGATGCATCCCATGTCTAGTCAGTGAGCTAGCATCTGTTAGGCATTATGTGAGGCTGGCTCATCAGTGAACCACTTAAATTTCCTGACTGCTAAATTTTGAAAAATCACTCATCTTCTCTTTTTAACTGAGGTGGCTGAATATTAAAAGTCAGTGTCTTAGATGTCAATCTTACCCATTATTCCGTTGGCTGGTACATGATGAGTTTAATGAGACCCAAGGTTAGAAGGTGGGAAAACCACTAATCTCTATTTGAATCAGCCTTGTTTCATGGCCACAAACTGAACCCCGGATCCTAGCCAATCACCTTTCAAATTCATGCAGGCTAAAAAGAGAACTTAATAAGAGACAGTAGAGTAAAAAGGAGTAATTTGAAGATGGACTACATATTCAAGGTCAGGAGAAAGTTTGTGACATGATTGCTATTGATTAAGTTAAAAATCAAACTAGAAAACTGCCGACTGTAGTTTGACATAAAACACTAAGCTAATAAAGTCTTATTTTTTTTTCTGTGCATTTTCTGGTATATTGGCTTCTTAACCCACTATAGCCTTCCCAGAGATATTCCCCAAGAACAAATCAATGTAAACCTCCAGGAAATTTTGTGTACATACAGAAGAAACATATGTGCACAAACACTGATTTTATGCAAATATATACAAAATACATAATCTTTTAAATCTGAAATATGCCTATTTATATTTAAATAATATACATACAATACACAAATATAAAAGCTAATTTTTCCTTTTGCCAAATTTGTGCTACTGATATTTTTACATTTTGCAATGTATGTTCAAATTCAGAAGGTCCCGCCTCATATTTAGGCAGTGAAGTAAATATAATTATCAGATCTAGGGTGTTATGAAAAGATCAAAGTTTAAGGCATTTTGATTATCAAGGGATGTGGAAAAAACTTTGTTGAATTATTTTGTGACATAGTCCTAAGATTACAAAAATAAAAAACAAAATTTTAAAACCCACAAAACTCAATGTTTGGCAATGACCTCTGTTCAAATATGACCTTTTTCTGGTGCCAGGGAAACAGCTTCTTTCATCTACTGCCTTTCCTTTGGCCGCTAATGCAAACATCTTTCAGTTTATTTGTTGGTCCAACCTCATACATGGGTAGGACTATCTCATAAGTGCAGATAAATGTCAAGACAGAATTTAAACAAAAGCAGACATTCTTTCAAACAAGAAACACAGTGTCTGAGAACAAGAAATCTAGGTAAGGTATACAAACCTTAAAGATAAATATAAAAGTGCATTCTTAATTTACTAATCTCATTGATCCAATACAATTCATAGAGGCTACAAAGATAATGATTGCTAATAGTTCCACTACCATGCCAAAATCTATACTTTGTATTCATTAATTCTTCCATATACCAGTTCTACAGCTTTCAGCATAGGTCCCTTCTTTCATCATTGAGGAATCAGGGTTATTTTTGAAAAAAATTATTAAAAAAATGAAAAAAATATCAGGTATTGTATGTTCCTAAAAGCAATGTCAGCCCTGATGATGACTGTCACCTTTTGACTTCCTAAAGAATTGTAACCTGTAAATGTCAATAGAATTTGTCATCTTTAAATCCCTCATCAATAATGCCAATTGATTACAACTGTAATATACCTGTTACTGTACCATTTCTGACAAATGCATGTAAAATATACTGCTGATAAACATCAACACAGTATTTTAAGCAACATAAATTCAAAGACTGTCTCCATAGGAAGAATACAGAAACTTCATCTAAAAAGTTCAACTAGTTTCTCCAAAATTAAGGCATAAAGAAGAAAACTGCTCATATCAAAAGGCAAACACTTTAAGGTTTGGTGTAACTATTCTATAAATGAATAATAAAGAAAATTCAAAGACAGAAAGAAAGATAGTTACATTTTTTTCATTACCTTGGAAACCCTGTTTGCAACTTCTCTGCCTACAGTCAGTCCCTGAACAAAGGTCCGAGCAGCAATGAAGGCTCTTGTCACTTGAATCTTCAGTTTCCTGGGTACATCTCCAAAGGGTTTCAGCTGGTCTGTGTATTTACTAACACACTCCAGGTAGTCCTCACTGAAGTGATACTGAGGATTTATGAGTTGGAACATTCTCTCTAACAGCCGAGCCCAGAAGTCATTCAGCATCTCCTCCAGGTTCACATTACCTCCAGTATAATATCGTTTTAACTCTGTGAAGAGATCCTGGAATACTTCAGAATTCTGCATGTACAGCATTCCATATGTTCGAACAAACATATCATTTAGTGACTTTTCTGCATTCTCTAGGAGCTCTCGGAAAAATTCTAGGAAAAAAATGCAAGAAAATAGAAGCAAATCAATAAGATTCAGAAACCCACAGATATCTGAATAACTACTAAAAGTAAAATAAGATGAAGATACCTGCTTTAAGCTTAATCTGATGATTTTTTTGTATGTGATCATATTGCTGAAGTATCATTAATAATAAAAATAAACAAAACATCTATTGAAGATAACTTGTTAAAGAAAGAGGTACCATTTTTTTTGGGGGGGAGGAAATATTCTATTATCCCTACAATTATTGGTACTGTTGCTGGTAGCTAACAAATAATTAATCTTAACTTTTGCCATAACCTTCAGGTTTGCTAAGCATTTTATGTACATATTTTCATTTGATTTGACAATGTGAGATAGATGTTATTATTAATCCCATTTACAGATGAAGAAACTGAGTCTGAGAGAGGTTTATTGATTTGCTCAATATCAAATAGCTGTGGAGTATATTAATTAGATAGGTTTTAAATTCACATCTTTCTTTCTTTCTTTATTTTTATTTGCATAACATATGTATGAGTAGTTCCTTAGCATTGATCTTTACAAAGCTTTCAGTTACAAATTTTAGCCCCAGTCCCCACCCCTCCCCTAGATAGCAGGAAGTCTACTACATGTTAATTATGTTAAAATTCTTGACAAATCGAATATATGTATACATATTTCCACACTTATCATTGTTGAAATTCATATTTTCTTGACAACAATTTAGCTCTCAATCTTCTGTCTTATCAACTAAACAATGGGGGTTTGGAATATTAAATATATGCCAGTATTATCAGGAAAAAAATGTTCTATTTTTTTTCGTTGTTTTACTACAGAATATTGCATCAATGCTTTACAACCATTGTGATCTTGGCAAGTCACTTAACCTCCTTAGGACTCAATTTCCTCATCTACAAATTTGTGATTCAAATGAATTAACTTCAGAGGTCCTTCCAAAACAACATTTATGATCCCATTATCCTGTAAATGGTACTAACATATAATACAATTTCCTAAATAAAATGTAACAAGCAATTATCTACTAATGCATGAAAAGTATATATCTCAATAAATAACATGATATAATTAGCTAGTATTTAGCTTAACTTTTTAAAGTACTTTAACATGATCTAGAATACTATGTATAGCATACTTTTATATCTTATTTGGTCCTTACGACAACCCTGGGAGGCAAGTTATTGTTACTGTTGTTATTATTATTATGTCTAGATTAGGAAAGTACTGTTTGGAGAGGTTAAACTTCTTACACAACGGTCACAAGGCTAACACTTAAATAATAAGGTAAGGAATGAAATTTAGGTCTTCTGATTCTAAAATTGAAAACTGAAACAAAAATATTTGCTAAATAACTGTATTGTTATTTCCCTGCCAGAAATTTTTTTCCAAATATTACCATGGAATCATTAATAAGTTGAAATGAGGAATAAATTGCCTAATAATATTTTAAAAGACACCTAAAAGTCCATATTCAGTAATATAATTATTATCACATTAATAATAGTATTGATGATTGTGCCTATTATTATTAAAAACTTTAGGAAATATTTGAGATTATAAAGTAGTAATAATTATATGGCAGAAATCAAATGACAGAATTGATCTAATTAAAAAGTACTAAATACAAGTATCCAAGTTTCAAAAGCGAGATCAAAAATATCTAAGCCTAAGTGTCAGTCTTCACTAAAAGAAAAGGCTCTAAGGATATTGGAAGAAGCTGTGAAAAAGGAGAAACCATCCAACTGAAAAATCTTAATATAATGAGACTGGAAAGTAGATTCTAATCATGAGCTTGGGACAGGCTGTTCATTTATCTTCTTTTTGAGGTCAATTATTTTGTTAGGCTCAGGAATTAAAGCTTAATTTATTGAATACAGAGTACTGCCTTCAGCAATGAATAGTCAGTAATCAATAATGTAGTCTAGATTCTTAAAGGGCTAAACAAAAAAAGAGGAGAAAAAAAACTACTGATCCTCCCTTATTCACTAATCCCCAGAGAGAGGTCAAGAAATGCCCCTCTTGGAATGGGAGCTTCATTTTCCATCTTAAGTTCAAAGCAATAATCCTCAATTTTATTTCCTTTGGTGCCTTTCACATAGTAGGTATTTAATGTTGTTTGAATAAATGCATGCTATCTCTCTCAGACACTTCGTTCATACATCTTTGTGACTCTATGAAAGCAAAAAGTGATCTCACTTGTTCTTATAACTGTAGATGAATTTGGTTTTGTCTCTTCAAAACTCAAACATTCCCCCTTCCCTTGTTAAGATGAGATACTACTAACTAAGACTTATTTAACTAAATAAATAAATATACTGAAAAAAGATGAATTCCTAGAATTAAAGACAGAAGAGACCATGGAGTCCAACGTGTTCTTTTTGAAGATAAAAAATATGCAATACATGAGGGTAAAATGATTTATCCTAATTGTATGGGTAATAGAGTTAGAACTTGGGTCTTTGGACTCCAAATCCCATGCTCTTGCAATGCACTACACTATTTCTTTTTCACAGTCCTTAACTCAGGAACTCTTTTGGTATTCCTTTAAATCAAAAATCTAAAAGTTGCCTTTCATGTACATCCTTTGTATATACCCTTGTATCAAGTAGTCACAGCAAAGAAAAGTTTGCTATTAGCTTCACTGATCTTAGAATGTCAAACTATTATTCTCTGTACAAAGTCATTATATGGTTTAGTGATCTTGTAGTTAAAGCCAATATTTGGCGTTGGAAGACACTAATGGATCAGCCAATTATGACAAATACCACAACCTTAAAGTGCATCGATCTTCGTTCAGGCATAAGGCAAAGAATTCAAGGTACTATGGCAGAAAAGAAAAAGAATATCCTATAAACTGTGGTGCATTTAGCATGATCAGTTACTTCTCAAAGCCTGAATCCTTTTGGAAAAGAGAAGAATATTTGAATCTTTGAATATACCAACAGGATGACGATTTAGAAAAAGGAACAAAATCTGTCCACTTGATAGAGTCAAGTGTAAACAATAACATTGATTGTAAACTAGTTAGATGGAAAATATAAATCCAAACTTTCTCTCCTTTCCTAGTTTCAGAGGGCAAAAGTCACATTGGATTAAGTCTTCAATCAACAGAGAAGCCTCATCTTCAGAGAATGTTTGGCTGAAATATTATTTGATTGCTTTTTCTTCTCCAATCACAAAACTTTCATTAAAGGTATTTGTTTGGCTGCTAAGCTGCTTCCTTAGGTGCACAAGAGAACTTCTTTAGCTCTTTTTTAGCTTTTGGGAGGATTTTATTCTTTCAGGGGGAAGTTCTAGAAGCAAACATGTTTGCTCCAGGGCAGACTGCCTCAAGTGAAAAAAAATCTCCATAAAACTGCTATTATTTTTTTTTTTTTGAGGAGTAGAGGATAATTTGCCTGGTGATTTGGGTATTCTTGGCCGACTAGGTCCTAGGGGCCAAGAGTACCCTATCTGGACAAAAGAAAGAAAGACTCAAGCAACTTCACTAAAAAAAGATAAGTAGGTTCCTAAAGTGAATTAAAGGCAAAAAGAGAATGAGTTAGGAGGAGAAAAGAACAGGTCTTCAAAGTGTCTCTGGGAGTTTACATTTAGCATAAAATCACAGGAAAACTTCTCTTTGTACAAAATGCCACAAAGTGCTCATGTTTCCTTATTAATTGCAGAGGATTTCTATAGTGAACAAAGTATGAAGCAGGAACATTTCAGATTGTTTTCAAAATGAACAACAATTTCCATAGTCGACTATTCCTTAACAATGCCAGACAAAAATCTATCAACTCATCGAACACAGTATCATTTGTGTAGGAAGTCTGATTAGCCAAATAGAAACTTCATGTACACAAGGTCTGTATTGAATAGCATACCAGCTATCTTCTCAAGGTGAAATGAGCATATGAAGTTTTACTTCCTGAAGGTGGAAACATTCATTTCTAATAAGAGTCAATCTTAGCCAACAATAAATCAAAAAGTTCACACTATAATATGTTTGTTTTAGAGGAGAATGCAAGAGGTCTTACTAGGTAGCTGAAGAGTCAATCTAGCAAAAAAAAAAAAAAGATAGGGAGAATTATAAAAATTGATGCCAGAAAACAAAAAAGTTAATTGTCCATTAGCTCTATCCTCCTATCATGGCCTTATGAAAATTTTTTATGCTTGATAGGGTATTACAAATTTATAAACGTCCAACTAGATTTTCTAGTAGATAACATCTCTTCTCTTGTCATTCAATTGAACAAATATTTGCTAAATGCCTACTCTGTGCTAGGAAAATCATCAAAATAGCTGACAGGCATAAAGTGTTTGCAGGTTTATAAAGCATCTCTCTCATATACTAAATAGGCTGGGGAGGAAGTGGGTCAGGGAGGATACTTTATTTCTCATAGATTACAAGGAAGAGTAAACATTAGCTGTGCCAAGATTCAGACAACTAAGAACGAATGCATGTGATAACTTTGCTCCCAAATCTAAACTTTTATTTTAGCTAGAGAGACTTGATCAAGCCTTTCCTTAATGAAGTTTTGGCTTATGGAGTTGCTAGAAAGCTAGAATTCTTTTGGGAATGGGAGAAAGTAGAATAAAACTACTTTCTAGGAATGTGGGTGATGAACACTTACTGTTGTCTTAACATTAATTATTTTCTTACATACTCTTTCTAAATTTATTGTTAGTTCTGATTTGCTAACAGGAATACAACTGAATATCCAAGACAGAAGGTAAC
>JAJPUD010000150.1:131405-184453 GCA_023553655.1 Myrmecobius fasciatus | reverse complement strand
TCAACAATGATGTGATTCAAACCAGTTGTGCTGCGATGAAGATAGTCATATACATCCAGAGAGAGGCCTGTGGGAACTGAGAGTGAACCACAACACAGCATTTTAACGCTTTCTGTGAATATTTCCATGCATTCTGTTTTCCTTCTTAGGTTGTTTTTTTTCTTCTTCTCTTTCTAGATCTGATGTTTCTTGTGCCGTAAGATAACTGTATAGATATGTATACATGTATTGTATTTGTCATATAATTTATCCTATCTAGCATGTATTAGATTACCTGTCATCTAGGGGTGGGGGGTGGAGGGAGGGAAAGGAAAAGCTTGGGAAAAAAAAAGGTTTTTTTTGCAAAGGTCAATGTTGAAAGGTCACTCATATGTCTTGGAAATAAAAAGCTTTAAAAAAAATAAAATAAAATTACTCTTTGAAACTGTTTTATGGAGAGGGAGAAAAAGTTAGAAGTTATGTTGTCAACTAAAGGAATACATCACCCCTAGAGTTGTTAAATCTATTTAATTTCAAGGAGAAAAATTGTGCGTTGTGGATATATAATTCACCAATACAGAATACCAGTTGATGTATTTACTTCTTCCACATCCCCTGACACTCCTAACCCCAGAGGACCAGCAAAAATCTGCTTTCCAATATTCAGATCTCAAAATATTAGCACAGTGTTTGATGAAAGGTAGACTTCTGTGTGTGTATGTATGTGTGTATGTGTATATATACATACACACATATTCACATACACACATATATATATTTGTGTATATATGTACATATATACACATATATATGTATGTATGTATATATGTATACACACATACTTTAGGGAGAAAATAAGAGCCAGAGAGAGATATAGAGAGAAATAACATTCTTGTTCAGTCATTTCAAAACATACACTCATCTATTTAGAATTGGAAGGGACCTTGAAAAAACAACTAGCCTTTCCAGTCCCTTTATTTCACATTTGAGGAAACTGAGACCTGGAGAGGTAAAATCATTTGTCCAACATCATAGTGGTAGGAAAATAGGATTTGAACCTAGGTTAAGAAGAATGATAGATTTTGAGTCAGAAGAACTGGTCCAAATACTGGAGGTGCTGCGTGTGTCCCTGGGTAATCTATATGCATCTCAGTTCATCTCTGACATTGATCTCCTGATTTCATATCTAGTATTCTTTCCATATACCACACCTCCTAAACAAATTTACAATTATAGAATTGTAAACATTTTCTCTGATACTCCTTTCTAACTCCCATGGACCATTAGGTAATGGGATCAATCACCTAGCTATCATACATGAAAGTTTTACTAATACATTCAAACACTCAAAACTTTTGATTCATTACAAAATATCCCTCCCCCTCTCTCATATATATATATATTCTATCTATATAATGTCTCTTTTTCAGTACAATGAAAATAATGTACATATGTATATATATATATCTTCTATCTGTACAATGTCTCACTTTCACTTGAAAAAGTGTCAAACACTTTTTCAGTTTTTCTAGCTACTTTTGAGAGTACATTTGAGAATTTTATTTAAATGTTAATTATTGGTTACAATTTTGTTTTTGTTTTTAGCCTGTACCATTCAGACTACAGTGTTTAGTATCAAGTCAGTGTTTAGTAGTTTTATTTTTATCCATTTATCAAGATCTTTCCCTGCCTCAGCATCATCACCATAAACTTCTATGGTAATTGAATGAACAAATTAAATAAGTGCTGCTTAGTAGAGATTTTCAGTTACATATATAAAATAATTGAGCTTTCAATGTGTTATATTATGGCTATGAAAATAGGCTCTGTAAGTTTTTTTTAAAAAAATACCAATGGGAAGTACTATTTTCAATAATAAAATATAAAGTCCCTGAGGTAGAGAGTAACAGCTCCTTATTAATCTTTACATTCCTATTAGTCATAATATATTTTTAATAGTCACATTTTCAATGGGTAGGAATGGGAAGTTCCTTTGCCAGCTGAGTTCAACCAGCAGTTCTTATATAAGGGACCATAAGTTAGTGAATGACTTCAATGGAAATTTTAAATTCTGAAAGCACAAACTAATATAAAGGTTTTTGTGAAAATAGCTCATCTATTATTAAAATGGAAAAATAAATTAAATTATATATTTCTCCATTTACCAAAATGTGTTGAAGAAATTCTGTGAAGGGGCCCGAGTCACAGTAGTCATCACAAAAAAGTTTTGCTTTGATCAATGGATCAAATACCAGACTGAAATTTAACTGAAAGAAATGTACTTCAGAAAACAAACGATCAAAAAACAAACAACAAATTAGTAAAATCATTTTAATTTGGAAATGAGCAGTGAGAGTACAATTATTTTTTTCTTTGACCATTATGACAATTAAATGACTTCTTTAAGGCTTAGGATTTTTTTTCCATCAATTTATTATTTCTCTCCTTTTGCAAAGTCTAGATATTTGAAGAAAACAATATAATATGCTTCAATATAAAATATTGATGAAAGAGAAAAATAAATCCCTTGAAAAAAAGATAAGACTTTGCTTTTTGCTTGGAGAAAATATTTGTAAAAATAAAAATATAGGTAATTAGTTTTTCTAATTTTCCAAAGGAAAGCAAATGGTAGGTAATAGGTCTTTCTTTAGATTCACTTGAAAGCTTTTTTTCCCCAGTACTTTCTCCCGAAGGTACTAAAAAGAACATAAAAGACCTACTGAATGAAGTTCATGAATTGAGATAGGGAAAGATACCTACCAAATGTGAGGTATGTCTAAAGCCACAGACAAATCAATATTGCATAAGGAGGGTGTGAGGAGGGAATAGGATTATCTCTTGACTCTAAGTTCAGTGATAACATTCTGATTAATAAGAGTAATCAATTAATTAAAAGAAAAAAGAAATGAGAATTGGCCTCTAAAGGACAACATGCTAGCTGTAAAATAATAGAATGATCTAAAGACCATACGGTAATTATTCTTAGATAACAAGAAAGTCTGGAACATTGGTGTTTGAATAATTGCTTTCTATCTAACACAATTCATCTCTACCTATTCAAGGATATATATATATAAAAATATCATCAAAAACAAGGAAATCAGTAGCAAATGCATTCCCATTGTTCACCATCAGAAATGGTGTGTCAAACTTAAGGCAAACAAAACAAAACAAAAAAACAACCAACAGATATTCTTTCTCATATAGCTTTATGCCTCAAGATTAAACTTGCTACATGTTTTTATCTCAGAGTGAATATGATGAGCATGGACAAAAAGTTATTGAATTTTGTAATTTCAGAAGAATAACATAACTGTTTCTACATTCATGTTGACAGCCAAAAAAAAAAGTCAAAACACCTTTCATCCATCTATGTCACTGACATCTATGTGTTTGAAACATATTGCACAGTACTCTTTGAGGCACTTTTCAGGGAAGTTCATTTTGTAATGAATCAGGTGGAATCTAGCATCAGGTATGCATGGGTACTATGACACATTGTACTTTCCTTTTTAGTACAAGATTAGTTTTATATTTTTATTAATAATAAAGAATAGATTACTATTAAGTATACATAAAATATTTATTATATAAGACATAGATGAAAATCTTTATTAATTTCTTCTTGTTAAAACAAACCTACCCTTTACAAATCATTTATGGGATTTTTCCACTACAAAACAAATTTCTGACTACATGGATATCAATCTATGTTAGACATTTTTCCACTGAACATTTAAATATAACCAATTAAAATAATACATATTTAAATGTTTGGAAAACTGGAACTTCCATTTGGAAAAGTCTTTATTGAAATAAAATAGTGACTTATTTAAAATTATTAGTATGATGATATTTAATTAAGCATGACATAAATATTAATTTGACTTAGAATTATTTACTCTATTCAAAACTCCAAGGTTCATAAATAACTCCTGGATTGCTTATCATATTTTAAGGGGAAAATACATAAAACTATGGAAATGTATTTAATTGAAGTAATGCTTTTAGTTAATATAAATAGAAATATTGTTGACTTGTGATTTTGAAGTTTTGTTGGTTTTTAAAAATTTATTAGTCATACACTCTATTTTTCTTTGATTTGTTCTTTTTTTCCTCTGACCTTCATCCCAAATATATTCAGAAAACAACTAATAATTTTTTATAGGAAGTGGCATTCAGCAGTGGCTGTGTTCAAAATGTACTGAAATAAGACATGACTCTTTTGGAGGCTATTTGAAAAGGCTCTTCAATTCACTCAAAAAAAATTTTTAATATATACCGATCTGCAAATACATTAAGTAATTCATAGTGTAAGTATGTGACTTCCTCACTGCCTGTTTACCCAATTTTAAATAAAAACAACAACCCCCCCCAAATAAAACAATAAACTGCTGATAATAATGAATTTCTCTCTTGCATTCCTAACTATGGTAATCAGTTATTATCAAGAAGAGACATCAACTAGTGCTCTAATTTTACTCTGAGGGATGGAATACTAACCTTTCAGAAGATTAGAGATACAAAGTGCTCTGGAGATAATAAAATTCAAATAGGTTTATTTCAAAGGGCAACTCAATCTCGATTCTGTTCTTGGGTCACTTGACAGATCATTTGCCAATGTAGTTTTTGCGTCCTCCTTGGTCTAGCTTCCTACTGAGTGCCAAAAATTTCAAAACAAGTGATCTTCAGAAGACAGAGTTCAAAAGTTGGGATTGGTGACAGCTTGATGATTTTATTTTACCAAACATGCTAAAAATTCTTCTGTCCAAGAGCCTTTATCTCTCCTTAAACTTTGCTATGTTTTGATTGTGAATTTGGGAGAGTGCAAATAAAGCCTGAATCTGTCAATTCTGCTAATCATCTAGCATAACTGCCAATATTATGATAGCTGATTATGAATTTCAAAGGATCAGAGATTTCCATTTCAAACATATACCTAATTGAAAGTCAAAAACAAGTGGATAACTAAAAAGAATGGAGTGAAAAAAAATATGTGTATATACATACATAAATACACACACACATACACACACACACACACACACGCACACACACACACACACACACACACCTTTCAAGCCTAAAACCCAGAATGATTTTCTTATAGTAAATACACAGTGTGCTAGGTGGTTCTTTAGTGATTAAACTTCATTAATATATGTGTGAAGCATAAATTTAAAATGGATATAATTAATCAAGATTTAAGTGTATACACTTTGTGATGAAGACTATTTCCATATAGATATAGCCTCCTATGATCTCAGAACAAGACATAGGGTATCCATGAAAATTCCATTTTCTAAGGAAGTTTAGCCAGGATAAAGCAACTGCCACAAAAAGGAGGCAAAGTGACCTAAGAAATCACCTCAGCCACCTAACAACTGGTCTCTTTGATAAGTAGAAAGTAATGAAAGTCAAAGGGCATGGCAAGTTGAAATACAAAATGATTTGCAATTCCTTTAGAAGGACCATAATAGAAGACTGTGATAAGAATAGTTTCATAGAGCAATGAGAAAAGAAAAGTTAAGGATAGAAGAAGTTTGCAGAAATTTGACTCAATCCAATTTAAATTCATTTTAAAATGAAACTAAAAGATGAAAAACAAGAAAATGAAAAATGGGAAAGACCTGTTAATATTTTGATGATAAAACTAT
This sequence comes from Myrmecobius fasciatus, assembly GCA_023553655.1. Lineage (NCBI taxonomy): Eukaryota > Metazoa > Chordata > Mammalia > Dasyuromorphia > Myrmecobiidae > Myrmecobius > Myrmecobius fasciatus. The sequence continues at coordinate 178,817 of JAJPUD010000150.1, read as the reverse complement.
TTTCTTTTTCAGTGACAATGGAGCCTAACTTATTGCTGCCTTTAACATTTTGGTTCATGACATGTTGAGGAGGTATAAAAGGCATGAAAAAAAAAAAAGAAAAGAAAAGAAAAACCACAAGAACAACTTGACCAGATCAAATATAGAAAAATGAAGTCTATAATAATTTTTAATTTTAGAGGTAGTAATTCTCAATATATCAAAAATAAGGGAAGATGTCAAATGATTATGGGGGGAAAGCTTATTCTTAAAAATAAAGAGATTGAAATATCTTTTTTTAAAGGAACTAAACATTTCCCTTTGAAATTTTTCAAAGCATGTGGGAGAGAATAGTGATTTTTTATTATCGCTTCATGGAATAATCAATGTAGAATAGAAATGATCTTTGAGGTTATCTACTTCAATCCCTCACTGCCCCTCATATTTTCTAAATGAGGAAGCTGAGGCCCAAAAATATTAAATGAATTGCCTAAGGTTACATAGGTAATAAGTAATGGCAGAGGAAACATTATAAATCAGGACTTCTGACTCCAAATCAAGAGCTCTTTCTACCATACATATAGCCTTACTCTGCAGATTGCTTTCAAAATGTCTTGTTACAAATCAAAAAAAATATTTTTTTTTGAAAATATATCAGTGCCGTGTCAGTTCAACTGCTATATTTATCTAGCTGGCAGGTCAGGCAATATAGTTTTATTAGAAAATCAAAGCATGCAATAACCTGGTTATATGCCTGGGAAGATTTTTGCTTCCTTCCCATGTTTACTTAAGCCAATGGGCTGTTTTTACCTTTCACTTTGAATTATATTTGACTCAAAAAAATCTTCCCTCGCTTGGGGACCTTGGGGCCTAAAATGCAATATATCTATCAATGTGTCTTAAAAAGGAGCTCCGGTCCTTTTACAATCACATTGTGTGCTTTATTTTTTTGTGTACTTATAGCATGCTTTTTCTTGAGCCATACTTGGTATAAGATAGGATGAAGGAAGGGTGGGATACAGGATCATGGTAATATGGTATCTAAGAAGGATATGTCCCCTTTCTTTTTTTAATGAGGCAATAAAATTTATTACATAATTTTATGCCAATAAATTTATTCCATTCTTAAATTTTTACATACTTTAAATGGAAATCTAATTTTTAAAAAAGTCCTTTTTGCAACATCCATTTTATTTTTCAGAGGTATGCTCTTCATACTCCTGTCAAAATGTCTGTTTAGTAAAAATAAACAAAAAGTTCTAGGCTCCTGAGAGTGCTTGTTGGAAACTGTTTCATAACTTGCTACTGATTTAATATTCATAAGTAGTTCTGTCTACTTCTATCTTATTAATATTCCATTCAAACCCTATTTTGTTATTTGGTTATTGAAAAAATCATGAGAAGCAACATTGTAAATCACACAAAGATTAAACTTTTCCTTCTTGTGTGTCTTCTGTTCCACAGGATTAGTCACTTTGTCAACAAAAAAGGGAAATTAGTTTTGTTTGGCATGATTTGTTTTTCATAAGTCCATGTTGGCTACTACTTAACACCTTGTTACACTCCAGGTGCTTGCAAATTGATTGCCTAATGAATCTTTCCAAGTCTGGACATTAAAGGAACAAGTCATTAATTCCCAGCTATCTTCTTTTTTCCCTCTTTCTTAAAATAGCATGTGGTGTGTGTCCTTTCCCCAGTTATTTGAAAATGTGCCAGATCTTCACAAGTCCTCAAATTCACTTAAATAGCCAAAAGAAAATTGGATATTGTATCAAACATAGCTGAGTTGCTGAGTTCAAAATTAAACAAATGAGTCTCCACCTTGGGAAACTGATATTTACTTCTGAAAAGATTTGAAGACAAATCTTCTGCCCATAAATAAGATGGTGGATTAATCAAATTATCCATGATAAGAGAAAGAATTAAAATGATGGAATGAGAGTTAACATTGTTGTTCAGCTTACCTAACATACCTACTCAACAAAAACCTAGAAAATAGGCTACATATACATATAAATATACATGAATGCATGCATACATGTAAACATGCACGTGTGCATATAAATACACTACATATACATATTAATATACACACATACATGAATAATACACATACATATATACATATATATGTATATGTGTGTATATGTGTGTGTATGTGTATATATATATATATATATATATATAATTATAAGAAAAGCACCAAAAACTTGCAGTTCTTACTCAGGACTGTGAAAACAGCAGAAAGACACAAAAAGACAGAAGTTCAGACCAGACAGTTTTTACACACTCCCACCCCCACCCAGAATAAGAAAATCATAGTAAGTAAATTTTTTCTAGCCCAGGACAACTTAGGAAATAGAAAGTGAGGTCTACTGACTCTGCCCCTGGGGCTGGTTGAAAAGAATTTAGTACACTGAGACAGAAATGGGATTGAGTCTAAATACCAGGAATAGAAGGACCAAGGCAGAAAGAGATTTCAAGGAACACCTGAACCAAGGGTGGGAGCAGGAATGAGTGACAAATGGCAGTTTTGTTATCTATTCCCAAATTCCAGGGTGGAAAGGAATGGTCATGATAGTGAGAGAGCAAAAATGAAGTTCCCAAAACTTTGCTGTAAGTAGGAGGAATCAATTCTATCATTTAAACCAGAATAATCAGAGAATGAGACTCCAAAACAGAGTCAAGCAATTCAGTCATTTTGAATCTGCAGAATCTCATGGTGAACTATCAGTGGCTTATTCTTGCATCAGTATGCTGGAACTCTGCCACACACAATCAAGTATATCTAAACCTGTGTCAGGAATTTGCTGAGCTCATATTAGAAGGGAAGTGGATAAACCTCTTCCTAGATCTTACCACTCTGGATGCACCAGAAACTTGCAGTCCTTACTCAGGACTGTGAAAACAGCAGAAAGACACAAAAAGACAGAAGTTCAGACCAGACACTTTTTACACACTCCCACCCCCACCTAGAAATAAGCAGAGTTCAACTTTAACATAACATCTAAAGGTCAAGAAGTATCATGGGAGAATGAGGAAACAACAATAATAAAAGAATCCAAGTATTAAGAGCTACTATAGTGACAGGAAACCTTAAGACACAAACCCAGAAGAAGATAGTCACCTGAAAATATCTAAGCAAAGCCTCAAAAAAGAATGCAGATTGGAAACAAGCCTGATAAGAATTCTTAAACATGTCAGAGAGATAAACATGACAAAAAATTAAAATCAAGTAAGAGTGATAGATAGTTATGCAAGAAAGTTATGCAAAAGAACCTACAACTTTGTTAGACTGAAGAAATTAACTTTAAAAAAATCAGAATTGTCCAAATAGAAGTTAATAACTTCAAGAGGCATTAACAAGTAAAATATTATCAAAAGACTAAAATAATATGAAATATTTCATAGGAAAATCAAGTCACCTGAAAAATAAATTGGGGACACATTCTTTAAAAATATTGGACAACGTGAAAGTCATGAACAACAACAAAAAAGAGACTAGGCATCATATTCCACAGAAAATGTTCATGTTAGTCTCTCATTCCTAATATAAGATCTATATAAATATTAAAGCATTTCTGATTCTTTTCTTATTAAAGCTTTTTATTTGTATAACATATGTATGGGTAGTTCCCCAGCATTGATCTTTACAAAGCTTTCCATTACAAATTTTACCCCCAGTCCCCTTCCCTCCCCTAGATGGCAGGAAGTCCACTATATGTTAATAATGTTGAAATACTTGACAAGTTGTGCAAGAAAAATCCCATCTACAAGAAAAAAAAAAAGAAAATCAGAGAAAGGAAACACAATGCAAGCAACCCTCAATAGAGAGCATGAAAATGTTATGTTGTGGTCCATATTTCATATTCCTCTCTCTGGGTGTATATGGTCTTCTTCAGCGAACAATTGGAACTGGCTTGAGACAATTCTTTATTGCAGAGAGCCATGTCCATCAGAATTGATCATCATGTAATATTGTTGTTGCTGTGTATAATGATTTCCTGGTTCTGCTCATTTCACTCAGCATCAGTTCATGCAAGTCTCTCCAGGCCTCTCTGAAATCGTCCTGCTGGTCGTTTCTTACAGAACAATAATATTCCATAACATTCATATACCATAATTTATTCAGCCACTCTCCAATTGATGGGCATCCATTCAGTTTCCAGTTTCTAGCCACTACAAAAAGGGCTGCCACAAACATTCTTGCACAGCATTTCTGATTCTAAAATACAATATATACATTTCAAATGCATATTTAAAATAAAAGCCAATTTTTATATAATATCATTGTGGAATATACCCATATAGAGTTTTATACTAACCATTAATTATTTTTCCTCTCTTGGAAGCAGATTCATCTACCATACCAAATATTACAAAGCTTTTTTTAATTGTTTAGCATTAATTATTAATTCCATTGTTTTCATAGAGTTGAGCCAGATATTTAGCATTTCTTTAATATCCTTTTTTGTGACTTTATTACAATAAAAATTTATCAACTAGTTTTTAGATCTCATAAAATAAATGCCATCTTTCATTATATGAATTAGAAAGCTTGCCAGAGTATCAATATAACCCCAAACAAAATCAGCCCCCCAATTCCAGCCAAATAATGGTGAAGTTACATCTCAAACATAGAACAAAACATCTATTCTTATCTAATTTTGTTATATTGGGGGCCACAAGATATATGATACCTAAGATGGAAGAATAACTATGATGTGTACCTTCAGTGAAAGATTCCACAGAATTTCACTGGGATGGCAAAGAGGAATGTCATCTCAGTAATTAAAAAAAAATTACTTTTTCTATGCCTTATTTCAAATGCCACACTCCCAACTTTTCTATTCTAGAAATGAGCATGTAGTATTGGTTGGTGATTGATTCTGAGAAGCAGATCATTTGAGTTGAACATGAGGATCACATAGCTAAAAGCTATGTCAGAGGTCTGGTGGACCCTTCCATTTTTCATTTCAGAGATGAGATAACAAAACCAGAGAAGTTAAATAAAAATTTGCCTCAGTTGAACAGTTAATAAGTAGCTGAATCAAAATTCATATCCAAGTTCTCTGACTCTAAATCAAAACTCCTTCCACTGCATCACTTTACTTTGTGCCAAAGGGTGAGCAATCATTCCATATATTGGGGAAGTAGAGAACTAGAAATAGAAGGAGTTGGAATTTACTATCTTTATATCTTATGCCATCCTTACTTTTTTATTAATACTTTTTATTTGCAAAACATATGTATGGGTAATTACTAAACATTAATCCTTACAAAGCTTTCTGTTACAAATTTTCCCCCCCTACTCCCCACCCCTCCCCTAGGTGTACCATCCTTACTTGTCTGGAATTGTAGCAGCTAACCTAAAACCCTCCAGTCTTATCACAGATTTTAAACTTCTTTGTTTAGGATGAGTCCTTGGCTTCAGATCTGTGCTCAGACTCACTTATTCTGGGTTTATATTAACCATCCCACCTCATTTTGAAGAAAATGGAACAAGTGAACAAGGAATACTTCAGAAAATCAACATCCCAAAGATCAGTTAAGATCAGGAAGATCCTTTATTGATTCAAGCCTTAAGAAATATTTGATATGAAGAATTCTGAGAATCCTAGGAAGACTTCTAGGCACTTGAACAGCACAACTTAAGCAGAACAAGGAAAACATACACAATATCTACCACAATGTAAACAAAGTGGACCCCCCAAAAAAGAATTGTAGACTATGTAATTATAATGATGAATCTTGGACATGGAAAAAAGTTGAAAAAATAATCCTTTCTCCCTTCATTGCAAAGGTAATTTATTATGCAAGTGGAATGTTGTATATATTGCAGAATACAATTGTGTTTAGTTTTGCTAAACTGCTTTCTCCTTTGTTTCAAAATCTTTATTACAAAGGAAAGTTCACTGGGAGAAGGAAAAAGGGAGGATATATTTTGAAACAAATAATCATGTAAAAACCAAAAGAGCAATACAAATAAAAGAGGATATTTGAAGATCTCAGAATGAGTAATTTTATTTTAGGGGAATTTAAAGATTTAATAGGAATTTTAGGCTCATTAAAAAAAAGAAAATCCAGAACTGACAATAAATTCTTCTCTCTAGAATGAAAAGCACTGAAGTGGAAAAGGGAAAGATAGAGAAGGTGTCACAAGCACCTTGCCAACAAGGGGCTAAAAATCTCCCTTTGTCAACATTTGAGAGAGAACAAAATGAAAAGTACATTAATTTAAAATAGGTGGTTTTCTGCAATATACATATATAGCTATAAGCTTAGATCACTACTTTATAAAGCTAATTAAATCTGTTTTGTGGTAAATTATTAACATTTAGAATTGAGGGTTTGTGACTAAAAAGTTGCCTGTTCTCAACATTAAACATTTCCTCTTGGGATTCATGAAAGTGAAGCCTGCTTTAATGGACCATTCAATTTGCAACTACCCTAATGCCTTAGTACCACACCTGCTCTCTTTTTGTTTAGAATTTGAATTAGAAAACTTGCCAGAGTGTCAATATAACACACACACACACACACACACTTTCTTAAACTACTGCTTTAAGAAAGAGGATCCATGCCATGAAGCTTCTTTTTAGTGAAAGTAATCTCTTGAGCATTAAATTGAAAGTGAAAAGTATTTGGCTATACTTATTAGACCAACTTAGATAAATATATCATTCAGGTATGTGCATGATTTTCACCTCAGTTTCCCCTAAATGAAGATAATAATATCTGATTTCTATATATCAGTGATATGTGTTGGTAATGATTTACCCAATGCCCATAAAACATTTTGTCTTTCTTTGGCAAATTCTCATTTGTAGAGCAGAAAAAAACACCACAAGATTGTCCTGTTTATCAAATCAAATGAGAGAATTATAGAAGTCTCAGCACATAGTAAGCACTATCTAAATATCAATGATGATGATGACAAGGACAATGACAAGGACAATGATTACTACTAGAACTGCTACTATTAATATTTAATCTTTTTCAGTTGTGTCCAACTCTGTGACCATTTGAACCATAGCACTTCAGACACTTATGCTCTCCACAAACTCTCAAAGTCTGTCCAAGATCGTGTTTGTTGATTGTGGTATTTTCTTAGCAAAGATACTGGAGTTGTTGGCCATTTCCTTCTCCAATGAATAACCTTCTTCCCCCCATCCCAATTTTCCACTATAACCTATTCATCTTGTATAACCTTGCGTGTTATAGCCCACAGTTTACTGAGATATGCAAATCTTTCCACTATGTCAAGGCAATGATTCAGAAGAGTGGATATGGTGGGTTTTTTTTTGTTCTCTTCTTCCTCCTCCTCCTCCTCCTTCTCTTTTTCTTCTTCCTCTTCCTCTTCTTTTCTCCTCCTCCTCCTCCTCCTCCTCTTCTTCTTTCTTGTTCTTCCTTCTCCTCCTCTTTATTTTCCTCCTCTTCTTCTTGTTCACTGATGATGGCAATGATGATGGTGACAATTGCTACTACTACTACTACTATTACTACTACTTCCTCTACTACTTTTATTGTTGTTCCTATTATCATCTCTATATCTTTTTGGTACATATTTAAATGTCTCTCCTTTGCATGGGCAAAAGAGACCTATTCTTTACTATTAGACTATGAGCTCCTTGAGAATAGGGACTGATTTATTTTACTTTTTTACATCCAAAGAGTTTAGCATAGAGAATAGCTAAAAGGTGTTAAGCACCTAATTGGTATGTGTTGATTTGATTTAACTTGACTTAGGTTCATTATTGTACTGGTAAATGTTTAATAACTTGTTCTCTTGAAAAATTAATTGCATGTCCATACTTTTAAATATTTTATTATTAAAATTTTCTCCATCACTTTCTTAATTCTAGACAACCAGCAAAAAATAAATAAATAAATAAAAACCCTAAAATAAAATAAATTAAATAAATCAATAAATCAAAATAAATGATAAAATACCCTAATTCATAACAATTAAAATTTATGAAGTGTAAAAGCTCACAGTAAAAATTCAACAATTTATTCTTGTAAATGTGTACAAGCTGGCTCCGGGATATCCCTGTTCAGATCACTATCTAGTTATGGATTTGTTGCCAAATCAATTTATTTCTCTGGGGCTCAGTTTTCTCAAATAAAATGAGAGGGAGGTGATGGAATCTAAGATCATTTCTATAAAAAATGATAACTATTTTCTTTCTAGAGAGGGAACAAAAAGTCCAGGGATGAAGAAGGAATGAAATATACTCTTGTTCTTTCTTAAATAAAAAAAGCAAACAAACAAATCCATAGAAGTAGACTCTACTTTTAGAAGTACACCATATGGAAGTGACATGGAATTTACTTGGAAAGCTAGTAAAAGAATTTGACTGACATCTGAAATTTTGAGGATCTTCTGAAGCCAAAGGAGGTCTCTTGGTAAATCTCACTTTCCTATAATTCCAGTCATTTTTATTCATTAGTACAAAACACCTGTAACAGCAGGAGCTACTTACATTCTAATTGTTTCTTTCTCCTCTAAATTGCTTGTCATTATAAAAGAAATGACAGGGGTGCAATGGGAGAAGAGCAGTGTGGCAAGAAGACTAGAGCCCATTTTCAATGTTTAATTGTTCTACATTGCTAACAACAGATTAAAAAGATATATCAAAAGTTTGCAGAAAGAGTGAGGCCCCCAGTCAGTTTTATGGTTTCATTTGAGCTACAAAGATATTATTATATACTCATTTACAAAACAATGAGCTTTCACTGTTTATGAAAGTTTAATCTCTTGGTTTATTGCCTTAATATATTTCACATTGCTAAGGTTTACTTTTAAATGAAATTTCTGACTATCTTATGTGGATGTTATTTTATACAGAGAACACAGACAGAATGAGTGTAACATCATAATTGTATTCATCTATGAAGCAATTAGAGTCAGGGTAATTGCTTCTAGTTCTCTCATATCGGCATACAAAGTAATAGAATTAATATTTTATTATTTGGCAGTATCACTTGTTAGTCAAGAATTCTAACATTGTGTTTCTTTTCTGTCTGTCCACAGGTATTAAAGTAGACCTAATATTAAAATTTATTTGTGACAAAAACCAAGCCAAGTGAAAAATCTCATGGATTAAACTGATACAACTAATATCCCTAGGCATAATAAGACATAAGAGCTATAGGAGAAAGAACTTAGTAATTATAACTAATACAAAGTTTAGACTTGTTGGTTTTCTCTAAGTAACCTTTATAAAGTGGATCCATAGTTTCCAATATGAAGATGAATTCAGTGAAATAGCTGTTAGTTAATTATCTACAAAGATACAAAGACAACAACATCGAAAGCAAACCAAATAAAATAAATAGGCATAATTGAGACTATGGACACTTATGATATGCACTAATATAGGGGAGCATAAAAATATTATACACAAATTGTACAGCCAAGTGTTGAAGCAGTGCAGTAGAGGTGAAAGATAATTTTAAGTGTTTTTCTGATGGTTGTATTATTCAACTGATCAATAAGTACTAGAGAAGAGTATATATAGGTTTTGGACAGGCAGAGAAGAGTTGGAAGGTCTTCTAGATAAAACAATAGCATAAGCAAACACTGAGGTATTCACTTGAAAATTATAGTGCTTTGCTATCCTCAGTGGGGAGAACTCACTAAACCCAATCAGCTTTAATTACATGAGAATGGTTGACTACCAATTTTTGACATGTTACCTTTCCATTTGCCTGCTCTGAGGTTGTGCTGTCCTTACTGGTGGAAGCTCTGGTATGCTTCTTTGCACATTTTCACTGCATGCTCCTAACTCCTACTTCTTGCTCTGGGAAAAGTAATTACAACAGTATTGTTACTGATTCTGGAAAGTATATGTCAATTGATTGCTATTTCCTCTACTCATCAGACCTAAGACTTCCCAGTACAAAACTATTTTCCTTGGTTATCTCTCCCCTTTATCTGCTATTTTCCCCTCTTAGAATGTAAGGTCCTTGAGGGGAGGAATTGCTTCTACTTTGTTTTTTTTTTCTTTTTTCTTTTTTTTTTCTTTCTTTTTTTTTTCTTTCTTTCTTTTTTTTTTTTGCTGAGACAATTGGGGTTAAGTGACTTGCCCAGGGTCACACAGCTGTTACGTGTCTGAGACCAGATTTGAACTCAGGTCCTCCTGACTTCAGGGCTGGTGCTCTATCCACTGCGCCACCTAGCTGCCCCGCTTCTACTTTGTATCTGTATCTTCAGAGTTTAGTATACTACAAAAGATGTAAATATATAATAAATTATTGTTCATTGATTCATGGCAATTCCAATAGACTTTTAATGGTAACTGACATCGACATCCAGAGAGAGAACTATGGAGACTGAATGTAGATCAAAAGCATCATATTTTTACCTTTTTTGATTGTTTGCTTATTTTTTTCTTTCTTTGTATTTTTTCCCTATTTTTGCACAGCATGATGAATATGAAAATATACTTAGAAGAATTGGACATGTTTAACCTATATCAGATTGCTTGTTATCTAGGGGAGGGGAAAGAAAGAAGAAGAGGGGAAAAAACACAAGGTTTTCCAAAGGTGAATGTTAAGAACAATCTTTGCATGTATTTGGAAAAATAAAATAATAATAAAATTATTGTTCATTCACCTGACCATTTATTTGTTCATTCATCTTAAGAAAATGTACACAATTAATAAGTGTTTGCTGAAAAAATGAAAAATAAAGCATGTTCTGTAACAAGGATAGTACTATGGGAGGAAATAAACAAGTCATAAGCTTTGACAAACTTCAAATTTATATTTTATGTGGAAAAGTCTGTTCAAGATAAAATTTGATAAAATAAGGTTGGAGCAGAGGAATGCTAATGACAACCCAAGGCTGTTAGGTTTGATTTGATAGACAATCAGGAAACATTTAAGATTTCAAAGGTGGAAAATAAAATTAATAAAATGCTTTAAAAAATGTTATTCTGAAGAAAGTATGCAAGATGATTAAAAACTGAGAAAAACTGGAAAAAGCATCAATGGGTAAATAACTATAGCAATCTAAATTTTAGGAAATGAGAAATGAATCTAGAATAGTTTAAGGATAAATAAGAGACAGATCAAGATATCTTGCAAAGGAAGAAGACCTGATATCATAGAGGGCTGAGATCCTGACAGCAAAATTATGCTCTCTTGAAAGAAATTAGGAGGTTGAAAAGAGAAGTTATTTTGCTAGGCAAAATAAAGTGTTTGTTTAGTAGGAATTCAAGTTTAAGTATTGTAAAAGTTTATAGAGACATGAGCCAACTACTTTCTGTAACTCATGGTTCTACATAGGAATGGCATAATGCTGGCTGACTGGAGTACTGTGGTTTCTTGGTATTAATTGTTAAGTCAAAATTAAAAGTTTTTAGGAAAAGATGAGTACTGCTTTGAACATGTTGAGCCTGAGGCTAATAGTTCATATGATGGAAAATGTTGAATATGCAGCATCAATATGGGACTGTAGCTTATGGAAAAGACTAGGTGTCCTAAAAGTTTTAATATAATTTTAAGTTTAAATAGCTTATATTTATGTCCAAAATAGAATCCATTTAACCACCCTTTCTCCATGCCACACTCTTTGTGAACTTCACTGTTTTTGTTGAGTTTATATCTAGCCACAACACTTAAAAATTTAAGCTATTAAAGCTTAAAAACCCACTAAGATTTTTGAGATAACTTGGGGTTTTGTGCAGCTCTGAAAGTCATTCATAGAGGGATGACATTTGAATTTAAACTCATGGGACCTGATAAAATTAGCAAGAGAAAGAGTATACCTGGTGATATTGTTTGAAACTAATGGATAGTTAAAATGGAATAGCATATATTATTATCACTGGCAAGGAATTATAAACTGAGATCCATTACTAAGAGGCTAGACCTTTTTAGCTGAGGTGGTTTAAGCAGGAAGAGACGAGAATCTAAGATAGAATTTTGCAGTTGAGTCACATTTAAATCTTCTTATCTAACCTAAACCCAGCTACTCTTATAAGAGAGAGATAATGAAGATAAAGGATTGTGATAGGTATCTTCATGGCACCATCTTGTTTTCCTTCCTCAGTTTTATCTGTTCAAGTTACCTGGTGATATTGTTTGAAACTAATGGAACTAGAAATGGAATAGTCTATATTATCACCACCAGCAGGGAATTGCAGTCTGAGACTCTTTACTGAAAGGCTAGATCTTTTTAACAGAGGTGATTTAAACAGCTAAAGAAGATAACAGCTTATTAAAGACAAGCATGTCAAGCCTTAATTTAAGAAAGAAAGTTATTCTGGAAAAGATAGGGATTTAAACCAGACTTTTAAAATGTGTGTTAATAATGGCAGAGCTTAGAGTAAAAGTCTGAGGATGGAAGTATGAGCAACAGGTCAAAATACACACTAAGGAAATCAGAGAAAGGGGAGAATATCTAAGACCAATGACTGTTAATGATGTTTCTAACCATACAGTTTGTGTGCTTTTAATCTGGAATTCCTCAGAATCCGACCCAATATGTCTTTGATATCTTTATGAGTCAGTCCTTTGCAATTAATTATGCCAGATAGTTCTACTTTTGGACCTAAAGACAATATAATGCTAATGGGAAAAGCACAGAATTTTGCCTTTCTATCCACTCTTCTTCCCACCCTCTTCAAGCCTGCTAGATTACATGCTAAGGTTTAAAATCATATCAATTTGCCATACTGGCAGATGAATTCACAAACAGAACACACACTCCACAATATTGGGAAATGTTAAAATGTGAAATATGGGATGCGACTGCATCCAATTTTCTAGGCTGATGTTCATGCTGATAAGATAATTTTTAGTGTGCACTTTGAATTCAATTTCCTTTATTTTAACAAAACATATTTCATGCACATTGCTTACAGATGGAATAACTCGGGAAAACATAATCAGTTTTATAGGCCACATTCTAAGAGAGATTTAAACAATTCTACCTCACCAAATATGCTTTTTTGGGGGGAAATACAGTATTAACATACAGTACTCTTCTCATTTGTTCTAGGTCACCATCTTGAAAGCAACATAGTTTTTTTTTTAAATTAATAATCTTACCCTTTGCTTCATGGCTACTTCCTGAAAAAAATTAGGATTTTACTATAAGGTCCCCATAAATACTCAAGAGAGGAAAGATTGTTTGCTAAAATATTTAGATCACAATATTTAGGTAGGAATATTACATTACAATAGATATCCTCTAAATTTTATGGATCCTGATGGGATGTGTCAACTCTTCAAATTTGTCTGTAATAAAATTTGCAAGGTGTTATTATTATTTTTTGGAGGAAATGTATAATTAGGAAAAAATCAGCAGTACTGCCATATGACTTCATGATAATATACAGGTTACCATCAATATATGGAATAAGGGTTGGTATAAAAGTAGCTTTAAGCTAGTTCTTTAAATACGAAAGCTCATTTGTCTACTAACTTTTATTATATAATTAGAGAAGTCATCCTACAGGGAAAAATAATCTCAAAATATAATAAATTCACATTTGTATTATAATTGAACATTTTTATTTTTATTGATGAGGCAGCTAGTTGATGAAGTGGTATTAGAGTTAGGAAGATCTGAATTGGAATCCTGTCTCAGACAGAAGCTGTGTGATCATGGACAAATTATTTACCCTCAATGTAACATAGGGCAAAAAAATAGTCACTACTTCCCAGACTTATTATAAGGCTCAACTGAAATACTTTTTGGCAAAATGCTGGCAACTGGTCTCATCACTTTTTGGTAAATAAAGGAAAAAGAAATGGAAGTAATATCGGATTTTATATTGTTGGGCTCAAAGATCATTAAAGATTTTAATTATAGCCATAAAAGGAAAGAAAGGTAAAGCAAATCTGGACAAAAAGCAGAGACATAACCTTGCCCACAAAAGTCCAAATAGTTAAAGCTATGGTTTTTCCAGTAGCAATGTATGGGTAACTAGAAAGAAAGTTAAAAGCTGAAAAATTTAACATGTTTGAATTGTGGTGCTGTAGAAGACTTCTGAAAGTCCTTTGGACAGCAAAGAGATCAAATTAGTCAATACTTAAAATTAATTTAGACTATTCACTGGAAAGTCAAATACTGAAGCAAAGTTTAAATACTTTGTCCATATAATGAGAAAATAGTACTCAATATTAAAAACCCTGATGTTAGGAAAGATTGAAGGCAAAAAGAGAAAAGGAATGGCAGAGGATGAGAAGGATAATATCATGAAAACAATGAACATAAACTTGTACAGATTTTGAGAGATAATGGAAGATAGAAGGACCTGGTATGCCATGGTCCATAGGATGATGAAAAATCAAACATGATTGAACAAATGAACAATAAAAATTAAAAGAGTAAAAGAAATGGCAAACCACTCTAGTATCTCTGTCAAGGAAACCTGGGTCATGAAGAATCAGACACAATTAAAAACTACTGAACAACAACAAAAAAACCCCTTCTTCTATCAGTATAGATTATAACTATTTTACAATTTTTAATTGTAACATACCTGGCATTTTCAGAAATTAAATGATTTGCTTAGAGTCACGTGCCCATAGGCACCATATGTCATTCACAGGACTTGAATTCAAATTGTCCTGATTCCGAGATCAGCTCTTTAACTATGATACCATACAACAGAGTAGTAATTGCAAAAGCTGAAAACAAAAAGTTTTTTGATGTATAGATTACAGAACTGAAAGTACAATGAGTAGAAATTCCTATATACAGCATTGTGTTGCCATAATACAAAGTAAACTATAGATTCTCAAAATCTTTGCTAATAATAATAACAATTAAAAGCTCTGGCAAGTCTTTACCTCAGGAGACATGATTAAGTTTAGTGAAGGATTGTGACAAAATTCAGTATGATTAAATTTAGGGAATGTTATTACCAAAAGGCTGCCTGATTGATAAACATTTATTTTTGCTATCATTTCTCTCTCTCTCTCTCTCTCTCTCTCTCTCTCTCTCTCTCTCTCTCTCTCTCTCTCTCTCTCTCTCTCTGTCTCTCTCTCTCTCTCTCTCTTTCTCTTTCTCTCTCTCTCTCTCTTTCTCTCATTTATCTATCTATCTATCTATCTATCTATCTATCTATCTATCTATCTATCTATGTTGTCTGTTTTGTGGTAGAGTGAATGAGGATGGCAAAGCAACTCATGGTATTGTTTACTCCTTGCATGGAGTCTGCACCAGTGGAGGGAACAGCTTAAATTAATGAAATCATGGACCCTTGAAGGACTGACATATAAGTGTAGTATGCTCAGAAAAACTACAGGAAAGGTTGCCAAGTTGGTTCATCACAGTGTAACAAATATATGATTTGCACCTCCCATGTTTTTATGCTGCAAAATTTAATGGAGTCAGATGAAATGTCATCTGCTGCTTGTTAATCTTGCTTTTATATGGTTGACTGGCCTAATTTTATAGGGTTTAAAATTCAACTCCTTATCACTTATTTGGCTGGACCTTCAGCATTAACCCTGTGAAATGTTGCATACCATGCACATGCACATGTTCTAATTAAACAATCCAGTTTATAGGGGTTCTCTATCAGTTTTAAATCTGGTACCAATTAGCAATCAATCTTTTATAGGTTCAAGTTCAGTTTGCACTTTTTCATACTTTTACTGCCTGTTACTACAGTTGAAATACACATACATATTTTACATACACATATACATATACACATATAGTTTTGAACAATGGAGTTTAAATATTTTTACATTGCTCTTCCTCTTGCCAATCTATAAACGTTTCTTAAATCCCTGCTTTATGTCAGGCACTGTGCTAAGCCTTAGGGAAGCAAAGGAAGACAGAAAAGTCTCTACTTCTGAAGACCTTACAGTCTAACAGGAAGACAACATGCAAACAACTATGTACAGACAAGTTTTATATAGAATACAATGGACTCAGTCAACAGTGGGAAGGTACTAAAATTAAGGAGCATTGAGTAAGTCTTCTTGTAGAACATGGGGTTTTATCTCAGGCTTAAGGGAAAGCAGGGAAGCCAGGAAAAGGTGAAGAGTAGGAAGGATATTACAGGAATGGGGAATAACCAGTGAAAATAGTACAAAGTATTAGAGAGATGTTCTTGTTTGCCCATTATTTGTAATTCTTTACATGTTAAACCAAATCGTATAAATTATCACCATATAAACATTACTATAAAAGCTGAACTTTTGTCAAACATGTAAAGAAAATATACATATAGGTATAGAATACATATATATGTATATACTTAATCTTATAACTTCATCATGTACTTTGTTTTTGAATTGGGGCACCATCATTAACAAGCATATGTTGATCAAGTACTTTTTTTTTTCCAAGTGGCTCATGTAATTGTAAAATGAGGGTATGATGTCCTCCAAATATGCCCTGAGGTGTATTGTGCCTAATTAGGGCTAGGTCACAATGCTTGTAAAATCAAAACCAAGTCACTGAATGACCCTGAAGAGGAGTCATAAATATCAACCCTTATTGAGGAGATACCTAGTGACAGAAAAGTATATACAATGATCAGTTAATAAATGAGTTTGAAGTGTTTTTTGTTTGTCTTTGTTTTTTTTAATGCTTGCCCTTCTGGAACTCTCCCGAATTTTATACTTAGGATTACTTTTTCTCTCAGGATTTTAATGACACTCTTTGCTTTTGGTTCTCTTTCTGCTTGTGACAATCTGTTTCTTGCTTGCGTATATATTCATAAGGGTATGTAGATATGTGAATATATGTGTATATACATATACACATATTCCCTAGTCTGTTCCCTGACCAACACTCCCACATCACTATGTGCTTATTGTATATTTTAAATCTGGTGTCCTAGAGATAGAGAAATGTTCAAAATGAAACTGATTATCTGTTTCCAAGACATTCTCTCTTCTAAATGTTTCTACTTCTGTGAAATGTACCTGGGCAAGTCACTTAACCCCAATTGCCTTAGCAAAAAAGAAAAACCAAAAACCAAAAAAAAAAAAAGAACAAAAAGAAAGAAAAAATAAATGTACCATCAGTCTTCTAATCTGCCTATTCGAATTTTGGCTTTATTCTAGATTCTTTACCTCAACTTACATATTCAATCCACTATCAAATCTTGTCATTTCTAGCTCCATGGCATCTCTCAAATTCTACCTTTTCTACTTACATATTTAACTACTCTTTTTATCTAAATCCTCATTATCTGTCTGCTAGACTACTACTATAGATTTCTGGTTGGTCTCCCTGGCTCAAATTCCCTATGAACTATTAAAATATTTGAAAAATGGAGTGTGACTACATCTAAATGTCTTGATTAATGCTCATTCTCATAAAAGAATTTTACTGTGAATTTTGAATTAAATATCCTTTATGTTAACAAATAGATTTCATGAACCTTAGATCTAATTTAGAGCAAGAATTCTTAACCTTTTTTTTTTTTTGCATCATGTGCCTCCTTTGGCTGTTTAGTGAAACCTAGAGATTTATTTAAATAATATTTAAAATACATTACACAAGAATTACAAAGGAAATAAATTATAATGAAATATGAATATCATCTTTTTTTAAAACAGATTTGTGTAATTCAGGGTAAGAAATCCTGATTTAGAGATACCATAATATCTCTATCCATACCATGGATATCTCAAGACAGATTTAACTGTGGTAGAACTGGTTTCTCGTCTTAGGTTCAAATGTCTTTAAGTTTGAATGAAAGTTTCAACCTTTCATAAAAAGCAATGCCTTCGAAATACAATTACATATCAGTAGGGAAAATGGCAGATGTTTCTAACTGTTTCACTATTCCTTTGGTGCCCTTTATTACACAAAATGCCAGAATTAGAATGCAGGCATTTTCTAGCCTGTGCTAAGATCTGCTTTGGTTTCTGTGAAGTTTCTCTTTGAGGTATATTCCCACTTTGTTTAACCTTGTATCTACTGACATGGCATTCACACTTCATCTTTGTGTTGAAGAAAAGTAGTAAGCTTTGATTCTGGTGATAGCAGAAACTGATCCAGTCATCCATCTGGGCAAACTTCATACATTTTAAATTAAGATGATGCATCCTAGTTAAGATGAAAAAAAAAATCCCAACTCTTCTCTCAATGGCTAAGCCTAAGGCAAATGGTAGCTTTGCATCCAAAGATAAAAAAAGATGTTATTGTTTTGTTTTCTTGAAATTATGCAAATCTTGTTAGCTCTTTTACAACAGTAAGTTCACAGCAGTGTCAGGAAAAGGTTAACACCAGTGTGTTCATATTTTCAAAGCAAGGAGAGAAAAGGTTATGTTTTTCCGGTGGGGAAAAATAGCAATTTTTCTGTCTGTTTTGATATTTTTTCCTGTACCCTTCAAGCAATTGAGCTGCTAGCAATGGAGCTCTTTTTATCATATATCTTCTAAGTCAAGTTATCGTTCTCAAAATGCCATCTTTACAAAAGCTAATAAGCATTTCTAACCTCACCATGTACAAGTATGAGAAATCTCAATGAAAAATCAACATATATGAAGCTTATTAAAATTATTTTTTCTGGGTCAAACTGATATTGTAAACATGACAAAATACACAAAAGTTCCATATGGAAAGTATGCAAATAAAATGGTGAAAGTGAGACATATGATAAGTACTGTATAATTACTAGCATTAAAGGATGACTTTTTTTTTTCCTTCTGTAAAAAAGAAACACCTGAAACTAAACTGCCAGAATAAGGTCTCATTAAAAAACAAGAAAAATGGCATATCTTTACTTTAAAAAATACCAAATTATTTTTTTAGTTCAAAGAATTAAATTCATTGATGTCATTTTGATTTGTGCTTCGAGTTTCTTCTTTAAACTCTTTCCAATTATACATAAATTCCTACACCTACTCTAGAATGCTCAATATAGCTCTCTTCATGTTGATCCACTTTTTGAGGGTTATTCTCAGTGCATCCAAACCCACTGATATTTTGTTTGATAAAACCTAATAATCTGTTTTCTTCAATCGAAATGGGGATACTTGGGCATTTAGTTCCTGACCTGGACAATCCAAGTGAAAGTGCAAGTTAGGCAGAGAATTAATTTTTTTCTTTTCCATACCTCACTATCACAGGCAAACAATATGCATTCCTGTTTATAATCAAAGGACAAAACTAGCAATCCAAACAAGTCAGCTATTTTGTATATTCCAGATCCAGTGAGAGTTGGTTTTTATTCTTTCCTTTCTATGGATGCAATTTGATGTTGTTGCTTATTAGCACATGATGTGAAGTTTTGGCACATGTAACTTGTCTCAGAGTACTTATCACATGTGCATTCTCCCAAACAGTTAATTCTCATTATCCTCTTGATGCTCCCAATTGATGTAGGTTATGTAGTGTGAGCTGCTTAGCTTGTACAAAATTTAACAAACTCAAGTGGGAAAAGATAACAGGGCTCCTGAATTTTGTGTGGCTCCCTAGTGCCTTTTGGTTAAATTTTATACTTGTCTTACATTTAAAGCCATTCATAATCTGGCCCAAGCCTCTCCTTCAAAGATGACTGATATATATATATATATAACTCCCTTTCATATACTCTATGAATTACCTAAACTGACCTATTTGCTATTCCCCTACCTGCCATTCCATCTCCCACTTCCTATGACCTTGCAACATTCCATGTTCTTCATGTTCACTTCTGCTTCTTGAAACCTTTAGTTATCTTGAAGACACATCTCAAATTGTCATTTCCTTTCTGATTCCCAGGGTTGTTAGATAAATGTGCTCCAACCAGTGGTTTGTATATTGTTTATATAAATGGATCTGAACACCCAACACTATGTTTTCCCCAAAGGAAAAACATGTAAGAGCTGAGATTGTCTTATCTTTTGATTCATTGCTCCAGTAGCTTAATAAATACTTGTTTTAAATATCTTTTATTTAAAAATGTGCACATACAAGGTATCTTAATCTTTTTGTGTTGGGGGGGGTTCTTTTCTATATCCCGTGTACCATTTCTTATAATGAATTTAATTATATAAAGAATATATGAAATTACAAAGAAATCAATTATATTGAAATAGTTATAAAAAACTAATAATAAAAAGTTCACAAACCCTAGGTTAAGGACCCCTGCATAAAAAAGTAATTTGGAGTATTTCAAGCTCTGAAGGACCATTCCCCTCTGCACTTTTAATCAAAGAAGTTAAAAAACACATTCTTCCAATTCCCACAACTTCTAGATAAGGTTATAATGATATGATTTTCTTGAATTAAATAATCTATGGTTAAGGATTTCTTTCTTTTCATAAGAGGAAGATAGGAATTTAGATGTGGGATTTCATCAATGTAGGTAATTCTATATAATTCATATGGAGTTACTTGGGGAAACTGAGAGACCTTTTGTGACCAGGGTCATGAAGTGAGTATGTGTAGGAGTCAGATATTGAGTCCAGATTATCTACACTTAATTATCCTCCAAAGCATTTTCTAGGCAATGGGAGGTATATGGACAAAATGAAAAATAATTCCTGTCCATAGAAGAGAATACAAACAATACAGAATAGAGAAGGAGGAAGGGAGGAAGGGAGGGAGGGAGGGGGGAAGGGAGAGAGAGGGAGAGAATATCATCTTTAAGATTCTGAAGAAAATTTTTTAAAGTAGAAAGCAATTGGCCTGGCTAATTGAGGAGGGAGCAGGAACTTGTGCTTAGCCACTTAGGGAGGTGTTAAGACTAAATCAGGATAAAGCATGGGCTATTAGGGCTAAGTTATTGTGCTGGTGCAAGAATGGGGAAAGAGGAGTACAACCTAAGAAGGGATGGGGGACTAAAGTAGCATTAATTGTTTGGGGAAAAAAATCGGAAGAAGTTAAATAAGGATGCATCAGTAGTCTGTTGGAAGGCAATGATTACAACTGCTTGGAGAAGGGTGTCTTACTAAAGAGAAGTTTGTTGATAAACTGTTGCCTTTAACAGAATTGGGGTAATTGTTTCTAACCTTAGCTATATTTAATCTTAGGGTGTAACAAAACTTTGATAAAAGAGAACAGGAAATATTTGACAAATATTCTATACTATTAAAATTAATTATTTTATCTCATGCATATTTGCATGACAAACTCTAGACTGTGCTTCATTCTCTTTTTAATAAGGTGTATTAGTTTTATTGAAACTCAAGGAGTGCTTTTTTTCAGTCATGTCCAACTCCTCATAATATCATTTGGGGTTATTTTGGAAAAGATATTTATGTGATTTACCATTTCCTTCTCTGGTTCATTTTATAGATGAGGAAATTGAGTCAAACAGGATAAGTGACTTGGATTGCACAGATAGTAAATATTTGAGTCTGTATTTGAACTCAAATCTTCCTGAGTCCAGGCCCAATGCTCTATCCACTGTGCCAGCTAAATGACTGATTAGTCAGAATGACAATGATATTAATAACATGTATATAGTACCTATTATGTCTCAGGCACTATGACAGCCTTTTACAAATACCTCATTTGAGCCTTATAAGAATCCTGCAAGTATTACCTTGAGGTATTATCCTCATTTAACAGATGAGAAACTGAAGAAAAAAAAAGATTAAATGATTTACACAGTCACATAGCTAATAAATGTGTGAAGCTGTTTTTGACTAACTTCAGTTAATGGTGCTTTATCTACCTTGCAATCTAGTTAACTCAAAGTAATTTTAGCTAGGCCTGCTCTAGAGTAGTCAGTCTTATTGTTAAAGGAGTCTGATTTCATGATGGAAAGGAAAGGGAGAAGGTATAATTTTCATGTGATTTACAGTTTACAGAACATTTCTCATGACAACTCCAAGACTGTACCATGATTACATGGTACAGTCAAAATACTGCTAGTATCAGAGGACTTGGGTCCCAATCTCAGCTCTGCCATTTTATATGCATATGATCCTGGAAAAAAATGACAACCTCTTTGGGTCTGCTTCTTCTTCTGGAAATGGAGAGGATTAGTCTAGAGTTTCAAATAATAACAGCAAAAACAACAATAATAACTGACATGCATATAGAGGTTTAAAGTTTTCAAAGATCTTCAGAGGTAACACTTTAAGGTTTGAAAATGCTTTACGTATATTATTTTGTTTTAGTTTCACAATAACCCTAGGAGAAAGGTACTATTATTATTACTCCCATTTTACAGATGAAGAAACTGAAACCTCTTAGAGAAGCTACATTTTCAGGGTCACACAGCTAGGAAATGTCTGAGGCAGGATTTTTATTTAGGTCTCCCTGTCTTCTAGTCCATTTCTCTTTCCACTATATTACCTAGCTGCTTGTCTGTGCTCTGAGGATCACTATAATTAAGTAGAATGTTTTAGCCTGCTTTGATAATTTGGACATTTTGAGGCAATGTTCTAGAAAAAGAAATTGAAGCTTTGCTTGCCTTAAAGAAGCTTTTCTTCTTTATATGCTCTATTATTTGGAATATAAATCGAGACACAAAGAGTTTACTTGGTATAAGTGGATTTTATTTTTATTATTACATCAAGGAGCTGATACCATGATTGCAAGTGAATTGGATTTAAATGAGAGAGGGCTGGACAAGGTCACCTTGGTCACCTTTCTCACTTCCTCCTTCAGAGCCCTCTGGGTTCAATGATCAGATATGGATCAGGATGACTGGAGATGGATGGCCCTGGATGCAAAGGGAGACCTTGGCCTTTTTTTAAGCTAAGCTTTTTAACAGATCTCAGTTTGACTGAGGCTGCACTCATTCAGCGATTAAGGCTAGGTAGCAACTGAAGCAAAGCCTCTCCTCTTTCAAAAAAATCCCTCAAAACCCTAAATAAATAAATAAACCTGGGAGAGGAAGACCCTTATAGTTTCTGGCAAATACTGCGTCTATTATCATCAATTGCAATACTAACACACACCACTAAAAAAGTACTGCTTTCTTTAGCCAGGGTTGATGCACCTGATTTATCCTGACCTGATCATTCTGTTTTTATGGGCACAATATTATTTGCATACATGGGGTTGATTAATTCTTCCCATGTTCTGCCCTGGAATAAAATCCCTTAAATCTGGAATTCTTAACTTTTTTATGTGTGACATGGACCCCTTTGGATTGCTAATGAAACTTATAGACTCCATCCATCTCATATTAATGTTTAAAAAAATAAAATACAAATGATTACAAATGAAACAAATTAGATTTGAAAAAACTGTGATTAGAATGCTAAAAATCAACCACACCAAAAATGCAACAAAATAAAGTCCTGGATCTGGGGGAATCTCAAATGGAGTTTGCTGGGATGGGCAGCATAGGGCAAGGTTACAAATCATAGTAAATTAGGTGATCACAAAACACTTGCTACTGTGTCCCACTAATCAGAAGAACTATAATGCTTTTCTATCAGATAATGTTGTAGTTAGTAGACTGAGTTGGCAAAGGAAGATCCTAAGCTTCTCCAAATGTAGGAGAGTGTCTCCTGAATGAAAAGGAGAAAAAGTATGAAGGATTTCTAAATAGATGATTATACTTAAACAGTATCAAATGAAGAATTTGCAGGTCACAGAAAGGGGCAGATACTTTGTAATTCCATAGCACTTAGTACAAAAGTTGAGTGCTAGGAGAAATTCCTCAAGTCATGTGCTATGATTTTTGTTACTGATATTGTCTTTTTTTTTTGATGTGTTTGAAGTATTATATAACAGAATGTCAACACTGAAAGAAATGAAGATAAGTAATGCAATAGACCAACACTGCCCTAATGGAGGAAATTATTGATCAGAAAGTAAATTTCTAAGCATTTCTGATGGAAAAAAAATTAAGGAACTAAGGTAGAAAAGTTTTTAAGTCAATCTTAGCTCTGAGCATTGTTGTTAATATCACATTATAAGCATGTTTTCTACCTAGCAGTCATTTTGAACTCTTTCAAATGCAATAAAGAGCCTAAAACTCTGAAATGGTAAGCAGGCAATAGAACATCTCTATGTCAATGCTAGTTTCATATTCTGTTTATGCAACACAAACAAGAGAGCCAGAAGTGTTTTAATTTTTTTTACATCTTAATGAATGTACTGTGAAAAAAAAACACAACAGGGTGTTGAGATGCTTCTCTGCAGTGGCAGATTCAGGCTGGAAATGTTTTGTTAAGCTTCCTCTTAACACTACTCAGGAATTTTAAGAAAAGGAATTGGTGTTAAATGTTTTTCTAGTCGAACTTTTAAACATACAACAATTATATCTCCTTTGGCCTTCATTTCAAAAGTATAATAGGCATGTAGATCAAGTGCAAACTTAAGATCAATTTCTCTATTGAAGTAGCAAACATTCTACCTTCTCTTCCCATTTCCTCCCCCTTTTAAAGCATTGGCATTTTACTTTTGAGTGTCCATTTCTCTTCTGGAGGGAAGGAAAATAGTATGTTTTGAACCTCAGTTTCACTTGTCCACAAGTAGGCTCAGATTATTTGCAAAAAAATGTATATCTTTTCACATGTATATATGCATATATATGTCTTTGGGCACTTTTTGAGGGGGAGAAAAAATCCATGTCTTCGAGATCATGGAGTAATGGAACACATAATCCCCTCCCCATACACATACACACACACACACACACACACACACACACATCCCCCAACACAGACCCTCTAATTTTTTCTTTCCATTCTGTCTTGAAGCTAACTGTTCATTAGTCACTCTGGTCATATAATTATGATTTTTAGGGGATATAAAATAGTGACAGTTGCTTTATTTATATTTAGATGATACTTAAGGTTTACAAAGCATTTAATATATACTAGCTTGAAGATCAAAATCCCTGATCATTAATTAGTCTACATTTTCATGCTACTCTCCTAATTCTGTTAGCCAGCTAACATCTTGGAAACTTTATCAATATAATTTTTAAATAAACATTTACTAAAATAAGATAGTTAATTTATACAATGATTAAAGCTATGTAATACTATTACTATTAGCTTATCATCCAAGAAAGATGGACCATTTTAATATATGCATTGATGAAGAACAGATTATGAATACTAGATAGTTGTACAATACATGTTAGATTAAAAATTAATTATCATGTAAGTACACATTTATGGCATTATGTATGCAGAACTTGAAGGGATTTTTGATCTCATCTAGTTGAAACATCTCTTTTTACAAGTGAAAAAACTGAAGCACAGAGAAGTTAGATGATTTTGTCACATTTAAACTCACAGTGAATATTGGAACTGATAGAAAATCAGGTTATCGAATTCCAAATTCTATACTCTTTCTTCTTTGTCTCACCTGAAAAAC
This sequence comes from Myrmecobius fasciatus, assembly GCA_023553655.1. Lineage (NCBI taxonomy): Eukaryota > Metazoa > Chordata > Mammalia > Dasyuromorphia > Myrmecobiidae > Myrmecobius > Myrmecobius fasciatus. The sequence goes on along the minus strand of JAJPUD010000150.1, from coordinate 153,628 downwards.
CAATATATTTTTTTCATAGAATAATTGGCCTGAAAACATTAACCATGATCTGGAATATTACTCAATATATTATAAGCTTCTTCAGGATAAGATTTCCTTCATTTCTTCCCTGTACAAATTGCCTGGAACATAGGAGATACTTAATAAAAATGTGATTAATTTTTCCCAATTGCTTGTGTTTACTACATATGTTTATGTGCAGATGCTGGAGAAGGAAATGGCAAACAATTCCAATATCTTTGCTAATAAAATCCTAAATGGGTTCATGGAGAGTCAAAAATGACTGAAAACAACTGAACAATATGTGCAAATGTTTGTATATGTATACATTCTTACATACATATCTTATTTGTTCTCTTTGAAAAAACAGCACCTACATACACTTTAAGTGTTGTTAAGCTTAAAGGAAAAATGTGCCAACTTTCTCATTATCACTAACAAATTTACTTTATCTGCTGATATTGTCAATAGCATAGAACAATTAATGTTTTTTTTCAGAAGTGAGAGTAATGCAATCTCTTCTGTCCCTATAACTTTAAGACATAGAATCAATATATCCTTTTACTAGGACATTATATTTTCCCTATATATGCAAAACTTAGAGAAATAATCACATAGCATTATTCCCTTATTTAAAATCACTGCTTATTCCTCTTCCCTTTGATAACTGAGTCCTAGTTTACTAACAATTTGTAATTTTTTTTCTTGAAATTGTGCCATCATTATAAAGTTCACCTCCAGAAGCTTTCGTTACTCTGAGTTCAGTGCATAGAAAATGAAGATTGAATTTTTCATGCTTCTCTATGCAAACCTGAAATAAATCTGCTGGCATTGCTCTACGATTAGCATAATAGCACTGGAGAAAAGTGTGATCGTGTGGATGATGAGGCAGGCTGAGATACAGTGCTAAACCTTTAGGCAAAATAGTCATTCCAAAACACTGGATAGGAATAGAGTGAAATAATTCCAGTTGGTTAAAACTAAGTCATGGGAAAACCCTACGTGCAAATACGCTCTGATCATTTTCATTTAACTGGGAACTGGATTTATTTTCACACCATTTCAATAAAATTCTTGCCTTGAAGCACTTGGTGCTGAGATGATCAGACAAGTTATCTCCCTTGCTAAACTGGTAACTGTCTTTTTTCCCAGACCTAAAGCCATGTTGCTTTTGCCAGTTAAAGAGTGGAAAATTTTCAATATCTACATAAGAAATTGGGGTAGTGAAAGCAAGAGAATATTCATCTTTGTGTTTTGGTTCATTCACTGACTTCTCCTGGGATGTCTGCTCTTTCTACTAGTAAGCCTACTGTTCTAACAAAACTTTTTAGTCTCACTTGATATGACATGTCCTCTAAAGCATTGTTGATGAAATTGTGGAATGACTCCAACCATTCTAGAGAACAATTTGGAACTATGCCCAAGGGTCATAAACCTATGATCCAGTAGTGTCACTATTGGATCTGTATCCCAAAGAGATCATACAAGAGAGAAAAGGACCAATAGGTGCAAAAATATTTGTAGCAGATCTTTTTTTTTTTTCAGTGGCTAGGAATGGGAAATTCAGTGGATGCCCATCAATTGGGGAATGGCTGAATAAATTATGGTATGTGAACGTAACAGAATATTACTGTTGTATAAGAAATGATGAGTAGGGTGATTTCAAAAAAGCCTGGAAAGACTTATATGAACGCATGTTAAGTGAAGTGAACAGAACCAGGACAACATCATATACAGTAGCACCAAGATTATGTGATGATCAACAGACATTTAACTCTTCTCAGCAACGTAGTGATCCAGATGCCACCCACATTCAGTGAAAGAGCTATGAAGACTGAATGTGGATCAAAGTATAGTATTTTCACTCTTTTTGTTTGTTTGCTTTTCCTTTCTCATGTTTTTTCCCTTTTGGTCTGATTTTTCTTGCACAACATGACAAATATGGAAATATTTAAATTTAAATATAAAATAAATTTAAAAGGATTGTACATGTATAACCTATATCAGATTGTTTGATGACTTGGGGAAGGGGAGGTAAGGGAAAAAGAGAGAAAAAAAATCTGGAACAAAATTTTACACAAATGAATGTTGAAAACTTAAAAAAAATGGAATAACATGCCCCTTCTTTGCACTCAATGCTATGGAGAGTATTTCTCAGCCAATGGAATGAGGCTTGGTATCTTCGTTCCTTCCTGCCCTCCCTAGCACACTTGAATATTTGCCCTATATCATGGATTGACTTGTCATTGTATGTTTCCTATTTTAGTTTCAAAAAACCTACCTTATGTTGTTTTTTTAAACAGTCCTTAAATTTTCTAGTACTGTGTTGCGTGAATAGTAAAGTGGTCACTAGGTTATTATTGATTGACTTATCACAGGATGCTGACACTTGGAAGTACAGGGGAAGTTACTGTGGAAACAAAGGAAAACCTACTATTCCTCCTTAGTGATGTCACTAACTTACTCTCCTTTGAGAGATAATGCATGGCTATTACTTACTCTCCTTTGAGAGATAATGCATGGCTATTACTAATTTTATCTCCTTTTGTCACCAAGTACCCAGTGAAGCAGTATAATATAGTCCATAGTAGTTGAATATAATTCCTTATTTTCTGCCTTTCTTCATTCAACAAGTTGTACAATCTAGAATCATTAAATAAGATGAGACATTTATACCTATCTTTTCTACTTTCATTAAACAATCTTCTCTAAACTTAGCTCTGTTAGGGAAAGCTCTCTAATAAGGATGAGTGTACATCATATGCTGGTGATGCAGTGACATCTTTCTATATTTTATTTTATAGTCATGTTCAGTCAGTTTATCTGTATATTATGAATGCAATTTTCATAGGAGAGATGAATCTTTGATACAAAATTAAAAAGCTATCGACCTTGAGCAAGAGTGGGTAACTCATACTCCCCCTGCTCCCGAATCCCCAGTGTACTAACGGACTTGTCTGTGCTTAAGGCAAGCCATCCTCTTAGTAACTGAATCTGTTCAAGAAAACACTGGTTTGCATAAAAACCTCTATCATTAATTCCTAGTTCCCAATCAGGTGATGTTTTTTAACTAGAAAGTATCCTGCTATACGTCCCTCAAATGTACAATAGTGGAAAGTAATTTGTTGAAATATTAATTGGCTCAATTCCAAATAGCCTAAAGTTATGTAAAAATCTGCAGAGACACAGACTTCCTAAATTAGCTTGGTTAGTAGTAATATTGCCTTTTGCTAAGTACAAATCCTAATCCTCTGCTGCTGTTAGAAAGAGTTAAGGATTCAAAGACAATCTTGGCTTAACCTCTTATTTCCTGGATACATAGAATAGCTGGATCAAATCCACACCAGGTTTTTTAGTCACAGTATATGAGGACTTTAAACTGTTGTTGAACTTGCAAGTGCTTAAATAATTTCATTAGTGTTTGTGTTATGACTGAACAGAAGCTTTTTTGTCTTCAGACGCTTTATTGTATTTTAATGGTGCACAAAATGATTTTCTTAAAATAAAATTTTGCAGCTGACTAGTCGGTATTGTGCAGTAAAGCATAGGCTAGGGCAGCAGGACATGTACATGCCTTTATTAGTAAAGAGGAGAGAATACAGGAATAGAATCCTCTTAGAAAAGGATTTTTAAATGAGCAATAATTCATCTTTATTACTGCTTAATGAAACTTTTAATGAGATCTTAGACCAACTGTTGATAGAAAATAAGTTATTTCAAAAAATGCTTATAAATCCGATGGAAATGAAGCCCCTAAATATAACTGAAGAACATTCTAGTTCTGAAGTTTTTTCCTCAATTGGGTTCTCTGACACTGGTTTGGGGATTTTCCTCTAATTTCTCTCTCTATATATATTCTTTGGTTGACTTTCTTAGCAGAAGCTCTGAATGAGGGTATTCATGGCTTTTCCTTTTGTCCCCTGCTCTTTTTTCCCCAAATACTCATGTTCTTAGTAATCTCATTCATATCCATATGAATCCCTCATTTGTAACTTCCTAGTTATTATTTCTTCTTGTATGTACTCCCAATTTTAATCACTGTATTTTCTGCCATTCCTAAACCACTTTCTCCTTTTGTTGTCAATGAAAAGATAACACATTTTACCTTCCTCTGAAAATAATCCTTTCATTAACTTCAGACAGACTCAAAAATCTTGGAATCTTCAGCTCTTGCCCATTTTTTTTAGCTACTGCATTTTTTAAGTTGTCAAAACCCAGAAATTTTTGCCTTTCCCAAAACTTTGGTACTCATCCTTCTAACCATTACTTTCTATTTCCATCCTCACAAGGGCCAACCTACTGCAGTTCTTTATTACCTCATATCTAGACTATTGCAATAGCTACTTAAATATTTTCTTCTCCTTCTCCACTGGATTAAAGCAAACAGAGGTTAAGTGACTTGTCCAGAAGAAGGCAACAAATGTCTGAGGTCAAATTTGAATTCACATCTTCTTGACTCAAAGCCCCCTGCTTAATCCACTGAGCAATCTAATTATCTCTTATAGTCCAATGCTTCCCCAGATCTGTATGCCCTACAATTCAATCTATAGTAATTGTCATTCCCTAGTAATACTTAAATATATACCCACTGAATAGGCTAACCCATTCTTACATACCCTGCTTCAATAACACCATCTCTGTATAGTTTTACCCGACTGCCCCAAGTAGAAGTATTATTTCTCTCCTTTGATTCCTGAGAAGTTTGGCTATGCAACTTTCATAACCTTTCTTACCTCACCCTTATTTTATGGTTTCTTATCTATATACATATATTGTCTCCTCTCCTAGAGAGTAAGCTCTCTGAATATAGATATAAAGGACTTATGCACCTTGTTATCTTTCAAGGATTAAGTCTTCCATATAGTAATACAATATTTGTTGATTATATGACTGAATGAATAAAACCAATCTTACGTAAAATTCACAAATGTGGTAATCTGTTGAGACCACTTAAGACTGTTAAAATTTTCATATTACAATTAGTAACAAAATACATAAATTTTATTTAAGTGAAAAGATTGCACAAAAATACTGATAATTCTAAAGCATAAAACGTTATTCTTCAGTTTATGGTTTGCCTCAAATATCAGGAACACAGGTAAGAGTGAGAATTTTCCTTTAAGTTTTACAAATCTTTGTTTTAAACACTTCGATGGTTTTTAATGTAGCCAGGAATTTCACATAGCAGTAATGTCAACCATTGAGTAATTAAAAAACATTAAACACTCATTTACATGAGGTATTGGGGTTGTTTTATAAGTTGTTTTTTTTTTTAACAATTTGACTAATCCAAAGGTTATCTAGAAATGAGGAAATTGAAAAAAATAAATTCACAGTTATTATGCACTATTTTTAATATCTAATGAAATCTGAAGTGGTGGGAAATGAATTGATCTGTGGATAGCCTATATATATATATATATATATAGATTTACTCTTGAGAAACAAAAATAGTTTTCAAAATTTTCTATTAATTGCATTGCCTAATTATTTTATATTCATTCTAGATACTATTTTGAAGAACGTGGATTGTTTCTGTTACATACAAAAATTAATAAATCCCTTAAATGGATTTTAAAAAATCTTGCACTTAAGTTCTAACCTGATTCCTAATTCTTTATACCTAATTACTAGAATACACATTTAACTCCAATTGTCTTCCTTTAATTTTTGTATTTGTAAATAAATGTCCTGAACCTGATTCTCTGTCTCTCTGTCTTTGCCTGTCTGTCTGTTTATGTCTATTAAATAGGGAGAAAATGTAATGACTTTTGCCTGTTAATTGCCCTTCTATCCTCAACTCATCATTATATTTATGAGTAGATGAAGACGGCTGAAAGCTAAAGGGAAGCATAAACTTGCTTGTGTTTTAGGCTGTTTCCCCCATGTGTATCCACATCTTAAGAAAAACATTAAGCCTTTTCTTCCCTCACTACCCTCATATCATACATTTCCCAAGTGAGATTTTTTTCAGGCAATATCGAGCAAAGAAGCTGTGGTTTGTATTATTCCACCTTCCCAGTTGTAAAATCTACTATTCACATCATATGGGAGGATTATTTTCCTGAAAATGGAAAGGAATCAGGTACTCACATATAGATACAGACAGAATGTAAATATTAGGGCAAATATAATATGACATATGTAATATAGCTGCTATACTGGTATTTCAAGGTAATAACCATCTGTATGAAATGGAGATGTAAAGTCAGAATCTCATATATTATGATGTAAAGGAATGAAATGTAGGTCATTCTATCTATTAGATGCTTTTAATATCACTCCCACTTCAGAGAAATATGCATTTTGCATAACATTTTAAAAATTAGTATTTCAAATTCCCTCCAATTTATCTAATTCCAAATACTTTATCTTTAAAAAAATCTTTATTCCTGAACAAAGAATAAAGAAGAGTAAGAGATCAAGTGACCTCAGAAGTGAAATAATTCTTATTTGGTATGTATAGACATAACTTAAAGGATCATGATGGAATTATTCATCTCTTCTAGAGAGCACTCTATTTTCCATCGTAAACTTTGTTTGGTATCAACTCCATGGAACGTCATGCCTTCCCCAGGACAAACATCATATATAATTTCATCACTATAAAAATTAATTCAGCTTTTGAGATTTAGTGCCTTCTCAGTTCCTTCAGCTGACTTTCCTTTCTAACTGATCAGTTGGAGCAATAAACTCCATCCAAAACCTTCTTTTCTAACTGATGAGTTGGAGCAATAAACTCCATCCAAAACCTTCCTTTACAAAATGTTCAAAACGCTGTAGGTAGTTCTCCATTTTCGACTAATAGCTCTTTTTTGGTTTCTACCCCAAAGGACATCATACCCCTGGGGCAAGATACCCCTGGGCACTCTGTCCTCCTCCATCCTTCAGTTTTTGTATTGTTTCTCCCCATTAGATTGTAAAGTCCTTGAGGGCAGTAACTGTTTCTTCTTTGTGACTCTAGTTTTAGCACACCATCTGGTATACAGTAATTGCTTAATTAATTTCATTAAATTTGAATTTATACACATTTACATTTTTACATTAACCAAAGACAAAGGATTTTCTATTGCTAAGCGAAGTAAAGAGGCAGGAGTGTAAGATATCACTAAATGATGAGGCAAAGAACACCAAAGCATTTTGTTTAAGCTGACACTCTATGTGAGAGACAGAGATATGAAGTGAGGGAAGAAATTCATCATTGATGGCAGGAATGCTGAGGGCAAAACTGAGATGTTCAGGATATTTGCTATCAAGTGTGTTGATAACTGTTGTAGGACCACAGACTGGCTACTACTGTGAGGACATTTGAGAGCTATTTAGTCTATAAAGATAAGACAGACTACCTATAAAAATAAGTCTATTGATTATTCTTTCCATTTTAGCACTCAAAGTACACAATATATGATGCTACTTCAGCTATCTGGACATGTCCTAAGAAAGATGTCAAAAAACAAAAATCCTGTCAAAGAAGAACAGTTCTTTTGAAGAAAAAATATTGACATTTCAAAAAGAACAAAGCTGTCAGTGGCCCCTCTATCTTTAACATCCCCTCCATTGGTTAAAAAAAAAGTCACACAGGTTAACAGATTGAGCTGGGAAAGCAGGTTATAGCCCAATTGACAGCTAGAAAATGAAAGGACACCAAATATTCAACATCTGCCCTCAATTAGCCTATGCAAAGTGAGAATTAATTACCAGCATTGAAAAAGTTCACCTTTGACTCTCATTTCAAGTTCTCCCTTATATTGAGCACTTCTCTGGTGGTATTAATGGAAGTCCAATGCACTTGATAACTGGCATTTCTCATATATTATGTGTGTATTATAATTGTATATGCATTTGTGTGTGTTTCTGTGTATTCCTAACATGTTTGATCCTTTTGGCAACTCAAATCTAATCAAAGAAGAAGCAGAGAATGAATGTTTTTTGTTTGTTTGTTTGTTTAAAGATAATATGATTTACTGATGGAAGGATTGTATTAGAAGAATTATTAGTGAGAGGAAATTAAATTTATTCCTTGTACATATTATTTTTGGAAGATAAAGTGCTAGCAAAAAGTATATCAAAGTAACCTTGTAAAATTATTTTATTGTTATAAGTAATCATAAAAAGAAAGAAACCTGAAGGTACAATTATAGGGTATGATGGACCACCTACTCCTTGATGAATCGACTTCAATTAAAAAAAAATACTAACAAGATAAAAATCACAGAATCTAATGTATGACTCCAATTAGAAAAAAATAACCAAGAAGAAAAAAAAAAATCACAAAATCTACTGGTAATAGAGCCTTTGACCAAAGGTTACCACAGTAGGGGATCTTATTGCCTTCTGAGGAAATTTATTCTATTTTTGATAGCTCCAATTTTTCAGCTATATTCTATTTAATCAAATCATTTCCCAAATTGGAAACATTTGTATGGTCCCAGTAAGACTTACGTCTACTTTCTGAAAACTCTTCTAGAAAAGTATAGGGTACTATCTCTTTCAGGTACTGCCCTTCCATATAGAACAAGTTGGTAGTGAAAAAACAAAACACTTTGAAAGAATGAAAAATAGTTAAGTGAAATGGCAAAGAATGAAGAACGTTACCTATTCATTGATATACAGTTTGATAACTGAAAGGACCAGGAAAGAAAAATGTTGATTTAATATAAACTGCTGCTAAAATACCTATTTGAAGAAATATATCTCTCTATAAAAATTTTCTGATGTGATTTGAGTGTTATAGGGATAGAAAATAAACTGTGGCAGAAATATAAAGACCTAAGCCACTTTGTAGAAAATGTAGGATGATGTCTTAATTTTATGTGAACACCAAAAGAACTAAATTTAGATAATAGTATAAAGAAACAATTTCAAGGCCATAAAATATGATGATGTACGATGTAGAAATTTGATTAAAGGATGGAACTGCAAGATGTCCTTTACCTTATTTGCTTGTAATTACACTAGGATTGTAAAAACAATCATATAACTGTTTGGAAACTGAGGAATATTAATTTCATAAGAAGAAAGTACCAAAATACTCTGATTTAAGCTACTAACTGAGCAAAGGGAGATATAGCAATATTTCCACTATTTTACTCCATTGCTATCTAGAGTATAGAAGAATTAAAGCTTCTCAGAAGTGTCTTGCTTTTTCAGCTGCCCTGACTGGTTTGACAGAGAAAAAGTGAAAGATTTTACAGTTGTTTTCCTATAGCAAACAAAATTTAGATCTAAGTGGATAAAATAGAATCATGATAAACGAAGGCCTGGCTTATTATTTTGCCTTGACGTAAGAATCATTCTGTACTATTTTGTTATGAGATCTGTTTACTATATGCTTATTTATCAGGGCAGGATATGGGAGAGTTAATAGCTAGCTGTGTTGAATGTACTGCCTAGTTAGAGCAAGCCTGATTAGATTTTGTATTTTTCTGGCTTAAGGTGAATTTCTAGCCAATTCAGTAATATGACAATTTTCCAAAGCCCTTTGGAGAGTGATTGTAAACTGAAGGAGTTTGTATATGTAATGTCATTTCCAGAACAGAAGAGGATTTGACCAGTTTGAGACAAGTAATCTGACAAGTAATTAGCAGAAAAATGATTTTGTGTGTGTGTGTGTGTGTGTGTGTGTGTGAGTGTGTGTGTGATATGTACATTTTCCTGAATGGACCAAATGGACCAAAATTTAAGATTGTAGTCAAGAGTTATCAGTTACCCAGAGTATATGGATTTTCCTCCCAGTTTTATATAAGTGTGTGCCTTGTGACTCCACATATATTGAAGTGAATTGGTGGAGAATGTGACCCAGATTTGAATATGCACTACAATGTATTAATTATTCCTGCATTTGATTTAATATGTTAATATTTATCATGTTAATATTTATCATGTTACTATTATTTTTTACTTTATTGCTGAGTAAAATCAAAAATGTCATTATTGTGAGTAACTGGTTTGTGTAAATGGAAGCATATATAGGGGGGCTTGATAGTTAAACTGTTGAGTAGAAGAATTCATTCTTCCATCAAAATAATATCCTGAAGACCCTGTGTGAATATGTAATGTGATCAAGTTTTGGTGGTTTTTCTCAGTAATTTAGACACTCCAGTGTGAAAGCAGACTGGTTTATAAGAGAGTCAGGCTGAATGCATATATGGGTTTGCACATCCTAAATAAGAGGTGTGAAGTATTACATTAAATTTAGCATCCTATGCACTTTTTAATTAAGTTCATAGAATTTTGTCACCAACCAGTAGGATAATCATTTATGATGAACTCTTTGGATATGACAATCTACAATACAAAATTATAATGAGAAAGAAAAATAGTCCTCAATCCCTGCTCTTCTAGAATAATGGTCAAATATTAATCAATACTGTTTTAGACTATCTAAAATAATTAGACAGCTTAAGGTTACAATATTTCTATGGTATAGGAAGTAGTAAGTTGGAGAAGTTAGAAAAATATGAAAAGATTTGGATTTATTGAAGGAAGATGTTATCTACCTGCAGAGAAACAGAATAAACAAGCATAGTATAATTTTATATAGATGCATATGAATGTATATGTATATGACTATAGGTATTTCTATATATGTGTATAGGTATATATGTGTGTGTGCATGTGTATGTGTATGCTGCATTTAATTGTAGCTTTCTTGGGATAGGAAGATAGGGAAAAAAGAATAAAATGAAAAGTGCACAGCAGAAAACAAAAGAAAACCTACAAGGAAGCAAAGAAAGTATGGACAATTCTGAACACAATGTGTAGTACTTACTGGGCAAACTTTCTTGAAATGAAAATTTATTATTTTATATTTTGAATTCTTTCTTATGTTCTGCTGTGCACATAATAATGCTTCCCCCCAATTTTCTATTTGTTTAAAATTTAAAAAAAAATTGGTCAAAAGAATACAGGTGCATGGTTCACTGGTTTTCCTGAGAGAGGCACATAAATGTCTTAGCAGAGGTGATTTTTATCATATATCCAATAACAGCAAGAAAAAACATTTCATAGGATATTTGGTCATCTAATATTTTATGAAGAGCTACAAATTAAATCAATATTAAGTAAAAGATTTCAAGGCAAAAATAGGCATAGAGAAAGTGTGGGGAGGAAATTAAATGTGTATCAGTAGTAATGAACAAGAGATGTCAAAGTTTTATAGACTATATTGATGGTTTTCTCTTATGTATTGGGAATACTTCCTTCTTGAGAGCCAAGAGATGCTGGACATGATTAGTACCACATAGCATCATCAAAAATGAAACTGATTATATTTTAGTAGGCAGGAAATGACTAGTTACTGATGTGGGAGTCATTTCTAAATCAACCATCTGTGTGTTAGAACCACTGACTTGTTAGAAAAAAGATCAAAAGCAATACCAAATTAAAAGAATAAGAATGAGATGTGGCATGCAATTGAAGTATCTCCAACCTGACCTATCTAAACAGGATGCAAAACTGGGAAATGGATAAAAGAGATCAACACAGACTGTCACTATTTCAGAAGGAAAGTTTAAATGATGGTCAGCAGTTACCACAATGAGAACAAAAGAACCTAGAATCTACCTCAACCCGTAACATTTGCTAAATAGGTATATGGAAGACAGTTTAGAACAGTGGTGTTAGACTTAAATAGGGACAGGTCTATGAAACCAAAATATGGATCCTCACTGGCTAAACTCTGAATTACCAGTGGATTTAATAAACTGAAGAGATGCCCAAAAATATATTTTACAAGTATGGTGCAGCAGATATGGCTTTCATTATGATGAAGAGCTAAAGCAATAAATAATACTATATGGTAGCATATCATAATGCCTATATATATGTGACATGATAGAATGAGCTGTTTCCTGCTATAAAAGTCTTATACTGAAAAGGAATTAGGGAGTCCAGTAGATATAATCCTATTCAGGAAAATAAAACTTCAAATCATGTCTCAGACAGTAACTACTTATGTGTCTTTGGGCAAGCAAATTAATGTCTCAAGCTCAGTTTTGCTATTTGTAAAATTAAGAAGTTGCATTATATGACCTATCAAATCCATTTCAATTCTCAAATCTATGATTTTTGCAAAGTATAATATGATTTACTAATGGTAAAAGAGAAAATGGATCATCTACATACAATTTCAAAAGTTAGGTAAGCAAGATAAAATGTTTGATGAATCAGGACTATTAATTAAGTTACTCTATATAAATACTAGCTAAATTTGATTAAATCATATCAGGAATTAGAAAACTCTTAAAATTTTTTACATAGACCAGGTAATCTAATGTTCCATTAATTCAATAATCAAAGTATTTATTTTATGTTACTATATGCAAAGCATGCAGTTGGGCACTGGGACTACAAAAATAGATCTGTTTCAGAACTCAATTTAATGGGGAGGACAAGTGCCCATTAAGTATCTATTCTAATTAGAGAAGCCTGTCATTTTTCAAGTTAATAATAATAACTATGTGTTGAACAAAGGCAGCTAGATGGTAGAGTGGATAGATTGTTGGGTCTGAAGTCAGAAAAACTGATTTCCTGAATTCAAATCTAACCTCAGAACTAGCATTTTGACTCCTATAAATCATTTAATCTTATTTCACTTATATTTGTAAAATGAATTGGAGAAGGAAAATCCCCCAAAAGATCACCAAGTCAGACATGACTAAAAATCAACCAAAAAATATGCCAATCACTGTTAAAGTACTGGAGATAAAAAGAAATAGAAAAAATAAACCAAACAAACAATAGCTCCTGCCCTCAAAGAGTATGCATTCTGATTTCTATATAAATACTCCTCCATTTAAAACAATCTAATGGTATTTCTTTGTCCTGGTATTCAATGAAAAAGCTGGATTTTATTAAGAAATTCAATTTATTGAGTTGTGTAATTTCAAAAGACTGTCTTTGCTTTTTTTAAATTGAAAGAGCATTTGAAGACTAGACAGTGAAAAAATAGCAAATCATGATACTCCAGAAGAATTTTGTGTCATTTTCAGAAAACTCATTTTTGAACAGAGTCTATCCCTGGAATAATGTTATAATGGTGATGAAAGCAGTCTATTTTGATTTTTGTCAATTCTTACCCTGATAGGTGCCAGTGAACCAAATCCTCTTGGCTCTAAGTAAAACAAGCATCGGTAAACTGTTTGCATCAGCTAATGCTGCAACAGCCCATAAAATATAACATTATGTTACTGTAAAATTCCATTGTCCTAGAGCTATTCACAGCACTGAAAGTGTGGACCAGGGACTTCTGGGAGTCCCTGAGACACTTTCAGGGTGTTCCACAAAATCAAAACTTTTTAATAATAATATTAAGATGTTTTAATTTCTAAAAGGATAAATCTTAAGTAAGGTATATCTGTCAGGATTTATCTTTTTTTTTCCCTAAAGAATATAAGTATTCATCAAGATCAGAATGTTTGAGAACTGCTGCCTTAGAGCATGTAAAGGTCTCATATTTGTTTGCTGCTTATGAGAGGGTAGACTCAATGTAGATTGCAAAAGCTGCTTTTGTGGCTTATTTCCTCACTTTTTGTACCTTCAGTGAAAGATCATCTTTCATTCAATTTTGTTTGAAGAAAGTAAAGTCATTCTGTTGTCATTGTGTCAGACACAGACTTTAGAACAGGAAAGGATTTAGAAATTTCTGAGGTTAGGGATTTATTATTATTATTTTCATCATCTCTCCCTTTGGTAAGGAGAAACTTATGGACTCCTCCTCAGAATGATGTTTTTAATTGCATAAAGTTTATAAAGAAAAAATTCTATTGAAACACAGTTATCAATTTTTTTAAAAGTTGGTTTGTTTCAAAGAGGTTAAGAAACCCCAATCTAAACAACCCCCTCACAATACAGATAAAAATTTTGTAAAAAGTATTGGAGAAGAGATTTGAAACCAGGCTGTGAACTCAGTGTCCCTGTTAATACATTTACTCCATTAGGCAACTCTGAACCTGAAGATCCAGAGGGTACTGTCTGGGAATATTTTAACTACATTTAAATTTGATTCAAATTCCAGGTCAGGCTATTATTTATCATAACATGAAAATGTGTTTATTAGAAGGAATTTCATGGGAAAGTGGATATATCCAAGAAATATAAAAAAAATTGTTATACTTTTACAAGTACAATTTTAAAAGTTGCTCTGCTTTCTATTCTGTCAAAAAGTCAGACATTAAGACAGGATTGGAAAAAAATAATGACTTTTTTCTAGGCTTTAGTTCCTTCATTTTAGAAATAGGTATAATAATAGCACTAAACTCAGAATTGTTAGGGGGAATCAAGTGAGATAAGGAGCATAAATACTTTACAAACTTTAAAGCATGATATAAATGTGATCTATTATTATATTCTTTTGTATATGGTGGAATTGGGCTCAGAGATTTTGTTAAGTGGCTTATCCAGGGTCACAGAGATAGCAAATGACAAAACCATGGCTTGATCTCAGTTTTTCTAATACCATGACAAATGTACTTCTCACTATGACATGCTGCCTTTGCCTGTGAAATTATCTGAACTTAAAAATAATGGTAGTCATGTCCTGTAGTTACATATTTTTCTTCATGACAAATGTATACACTTTGGGAATAAATTGTTCCTAAGATACTGTAATAAAAAGCTTTATAACAAAAGCTCTTGAAATAGTAAGAAAACTTCCTTTTTCATATCCTGTGAAGATAGGAGAGAGGTATAAGTTAACAAAGAAATATACACATGATCTGACGTGTTAGTGATATAGAAATAATGCTGTTCATCCTTCACTTCAAAGAAGACCAATGAATGATATCAGAAGTTATGTTTTGATTTGTGTGTGAATTAGATTTAAGGAAAGCAGAGTTACACAAATTCATCAGACTCATTCTCTTTCAGAGTCATGGAAGTCCAATGGCAAGACAAAAGTCAGGATGACTGTTATACAGGGATGAAAAATGACTTCAGTGACTTGTGAAGTGTTCATTTTTGCCTATTCATCCAAGGGAAATCTCCATATACTTGGTGGTAACAACCCCCTAGTTTACTGACAGATTTGAGTATTATAAGTTATCCACAACCTCTTTTAGTCTGTCTGCTGGGGTGTCATCAGTGTGACTCCTACAGCTTCTTTGATGAACAGGTAAGAGTTAGATTAAAGATGGACACCAAAGGTGAATAAGCAGTTCTAAATGGGATGTTGCAGACTCACACCAGAGGTAGTAGTCCTTTCTGAACAGCCCTTAAAGGAAAAAAAAGCATTCATAAATAATAAATAACACTTGAATAGTGCTATATAATCAAAACATGCTGATTGCATCAAACAACTAATGGAGAAGAGGTATGAAAAATGCATCTTAAAAATCTAGCTATTGAGCTTTTATTTTGCATAGAGGCAAACATATTGCACTTCTCAGGAAGCCATTTAGTTACACATACTTAATTCCTTCTCTGTGTGATAGAGCCAAAGGAGTAAAAAACAAGCTGACATCAGACACTTTTTTCAATAAATCAAGCTATTGAGGTCAGTATACATTTAACCCCATGTCCCATATGATGTAGCTCTATAGTCACAGCTATATTTTTATAGTAGCATAATAAGTTGCTCATTATGATAACCCTGAGTCATAAAGAGAAATTCAAATTATATTCAGCATGCTCTATTCCATAAGTGATGGGGAAAGAGACAGAGGTGATCATAATAACACAATTTTTATGTTGTTTATAAACACTAATTTAATCATTGTTTTTCTAAATTTAAGATCTCTGTCTAGTGACCAATGAGCTCATATGCTACTGGAGGAAGTGAGCCACATTAATATTAGTACTCTAGATAGAAACAGAGCAATTGAGGAAGATGTAGCTATAAAAAGATGGTTTATAAGATTCTCTTTAGAGATGTGAATAAAAGACGTTGGTTTGGTTGATGTCATCATGAGCCCCAAAGCAAATGTAAACATTATTTTATGGAATGCTTGGTGAATCTGTCTTGCAGTGTTTATGATGAGCACAAGCAAAAAATCCACCACCAAGAATCTGAAGCTGTCTGCAACATTTGCAGTACTAGATATAAGAGGAGAGAAATTCCCCAAAGAATAAAATGACTCTCCAACCTTCATCAACAAATAACAGTGATTGCAAAGTGAAAGTGGGTCCAAGGTAGCATGGTCGGGAAATGATTCAGTACTAAGAAATGAAAAACAGTCAAGAGCTTATAGTCTTATCAGTAGCCACATGAAGATTTTCTTGAATAAAAGAATCATAAAGTATCAGTCACAGTGAGAACTAAACCTCACTGAGATAATTCTTGACTATATATTCTAAGATGGGATTGTAGCATCATAGACTTAGAATTATAAAAGACCTTGGACATCATCAAATCCAAAACTTTCATTTTACAAATATATATATATATATATATATATATATATACATATATATATATATATAAAACTTGTATAAGACCAAGACAAATTAAAAAATCTGTTTTGAGTTACACAAATTGAGAGTACTCTGTTGTGATTCAAATCTAAATTCCAAGTTTAGAGTGTTAGCCATTGTACATGGATACATTAAAACAAGGGTTCCTAACCTAAGGATCTGTAAACATCATGGAAGAAATATTTGATAACTTTATTTTAATATAATTTATTTCATTTGTAATTATATGTATTTTATTTTATGCATTAAAAACATTATTCCGGCATCTGTTCCAGAATATTCATAAGACTTTCAAAAAGAGTCACAATTACATAATAAAAGATAATAACCCCTCCTCTAAAATCAGGAAATAGCTAATTACTGATATGCCTGTTTCCCAAAGGAACAGTTTGTGTGGTGTCAGGTTATTCTTAAGTTCTCAGTCAACATCACAGCTGAAGAAAAGATAAAGATGAGTAAAAAGTTATCAGATGCAGTTGGTGTAGTTTCCACTAGACTATTTAAATAAGGTATAGATTCCCCCAAATAGGAAATGAATAAAAATAAATACACTGAACCTGATCCTCATTAAAGCACCTAATCATACTTTGCCCAAGATAAAATAACAAATATCCAAGAACCTTGAAAGAAGGGGAGGAGAGATGAGCAAATATATATGTCATATAAAAAAGACTCTCTAATAATAAAATATATAAATTGCTTTCTCCTATGAATCCATTTCTTTTGTCTCTCAACCACCTTACATAAAATACTTTAATGTTCTGAAGTAGTAAATCATAGGTTCTAGATGTCCTTTTATTAAAAAGCATTGGTAAGTGAGGAGTTCTGAGATTAGGAACTGAGAAATCACTCAGCAATCACTAAAATTTCTAGCAGAAAACATAAGGCTTTAATCATAGCCATTCTGACACCAAATGTGGTGTTCTATCTTCTTACTGATCTAAGATCCTCCTGTTCACATCTTTGAAAACAAAGTGTTAGTGAATTACCTGAGGCTCTATTCAGAAATAATTGTAGGTCTTGTGGCAAAAGAGGAAGAAATAGAAATACTTAGAAGAACTTTATTTTTCTCTGCCTCCACTCTTCATTCTCCCTCTCTTCACTTCTTTAAAGTTTCTTTCAAAAGCATCATGCTATAGAAAAAGGACACTAGATTACAAGGAATGAGAATTTTTAGTTCGAGGCCTAATTTTCTTACAAAGCCTCAGACAAATCACTTAAATTCTTGGAATTTCTGTTACATTATTTTTTAAATGAGGAGTTTGGAGTAGATGCTCTCTGTGGACTTTTTCAACTTAAAAATCTTATAAAACTTTCAAGCTTTCCTGGACACATCGCCACCTGCAATTG
The DNA here is from genome assembly GCA_023553655.1 of Myrmecobius fasciatus. Classification (NCBI taxonomy): domain Eukaryota; kingdom Metazoa; phylum Chordata; class Mammalia; order Dasyuromorphia; family Myrmecobiidae; genus Myrmecobius; species Myrmecobius fasciatus. The sequence goes on along the minus strand of JAJPUD010000150.1, from coordinate 135,868 downwards.
TGTGTGTGTCTATAAAATACACACACACATAATGTATATATGTTTATACATATATATATATGTATGTAGTATATACATGCATATATGTATGTATTGAGGCATTTGAGGCAATTGAGGCTAAGTGACTTGCCCAGGGTCACACAGCTAGTAAGTGTTAAGAATCTGGGACCAAATTTGAACTCAGGTCCTCTTGACCCCAAGGCTGGTGCTCTATCTACTGCATCATAGCTTCCCCTTATAAGTTTTTATAGCGAAATTTCATTAATTCAAAATAATCATGACAAGGCCAGTCAATGAAAAGTCTAAATGAAGAGATACTGTTTTATCACTATAAAGTATGTTACACATTTCAAACCATTATACAAATAAAGATACTTTACAAACTCATATGTATTACTATGGATCCTAACAGAGAATAGATGATATACTAGAAAGAATTCTGTAGCTAGATTTCTAAGTTCTTGATTTGATATTACTTTTGTGATTATGGGAAAGTCATTTTACTTCTCTTTGCCATAGTTTTCTCATGTTTAAAAAGGGTATAATACTTTAATCCCATTGTTTCAAGGGAAGGATTTTTGTGCACTGTGTTAATTGTGAATTAGTATTATCCTTATTATAAATTGAGAGACTGTTCAATTAAAGAGCACATTACATAGCAGACTACAATAAATATAAAGAAAAACATTTTTGAAAGACGTTGAAGATTTCAGATAATTGATAATGGAGGAAGCTTCTTACCCTTGGAGAAAGAGATAAAGAATGAATGAGGCATACATTTTTAGACATGGTCAATGTGCAGATTTAATTTGCTTGGTTATATTTATCATGAGAGGGCTTGTAGTACAGTGCGACAGGGGAAATTCTTTATGAAAGTAATTGATAAGTTGTGCTAGTGATACAAAGAGAAGAGAAAAGAAAAAATTAATATACTATAGAGATAAGAAAGTTCATCAAGGTGAAACAGACAAGTAGGGCAGTTTTGTTAGTATCTTGTTTTATTTAATATACACTTAAAAACCAAACTAATAGAAACTGAACGTTTGTACATAAAAAAGGCATATTGTATGCAAAGCATGGTACTAGGTGCTACGTTTAAAGAGATAAAGCTCAAATAATCCCTGTCAAAAAAAGATTACAATCTCCTTGGGGGAAGAAAACATGTGTATTAAAGTTGCATAAGTTTAATATAAAATAGAGAATAAACAAGTCATGCAAGAGATCAGAGTTTTAAGAAAATTTGAGGAGGCAGAATATACTAACAATTCAAAGCATTTGAAACTATAGTGAATTTTTTTTAATTATGTTCTCTAATTCACAAAAGTATTCTATGATTTAATGCAGAGTAAACTGTAAGGACATGCTTCAGCATAGGAACATTTATTTAGGGCCTACTATGTTCCAGGCAGTGTACCAAGCACTTTACAAATATTATTTCATTTGAACCTCATCAACAAAACAGAACAAAACAAAACTGTGAGGTAGGTACCTATTACTCAAGCAAACAGGTTCGATGCCTTTCCCAGGGTCATACAGTTTATAGAATAATCACTTGAATATTTTATTCCATTAGAATGATCTATGTTGTTTTGATTTGCCCAAAGTTTGAGTTCATTTAGTTAGAAGTTACGGTGTTTTGCTATATATTGATAAACTTCTTTTCTTTATCTTTTAGAATTGTTGTCATGGAGAAAGATGATATGAATATTGAGTTTGTCAATATATAGCAAAACCACAGTGGTTTTCCCTGATAGCAAAGGAAGAAATATACAAGGAAATATTCTGGAAAGAGAAAAATTGTGACATTCACTTTTGTAATTTAAATGGTCAAAGTTCAGGTCAAGATTGGAGGGTGGTAAGAAGGGGAAATGTCTTAATGAAGTTCCTCCTTGGATATAGATGGTGTCATTGTGGATAAAAGGAAGTACTAAACTGCATACTACCACTTACTAAACCATCTTTTAAAATTAATGCATTACTAAACATTAACGTCATTACTTCTTCCTGTGGTTTCTTATATATCTTATGATGTTTTATCATATTTTTAAGATCACTGGAAAAAATACTGTAGGAAAAAGACATAAAAGCACTAAATTGGTACTTGTGGTGGTAGTTTCAAAGAATCATATGCATATCATTGGAAGAGATATAAACTCCATTTCAAACTACTTTGAAAAATAATCCTCTTTGGAGAAGTATAAAAAAGTAAATAGGAAAAGGAAAAAAAGCAAAATAAAAATCTGAGTTTCTAAAAAAAATAATAATCCAATTGAAAAGGAGATAAATATTAAGGAAACTTGCGTGCCAGGTAATCTGGGTGTCAGATCACAGATTTTTCCATTTTAGCATGTTTTACAGCCAGCAACAAATTCTCACCTTTTGTTGCTACTCAGTCTGAATCCTTGTGTTGATTCTCTCTGCCTGGAAAACTCTAACAAGTGGACAATTTGATTATTTGGCTTGTTAATTTGCATATTGTTCTGACAGCTAATAAAACTATTCTTTATCATTTCCCTTTATTCTCAGAAGAGTGTCATTTATCTAGTATTATTCATTCCTCATTACTTAGAAAAGGAGAATTCCACATCTTAATTTTCACTAAGTACAGTTTGGAATAGGGATTTTTTTCAATCTGGCCAAGTTTCTTTCTGTGCATTCCTAACCTGACAAATAGAAATAAAAGTGAATTACAGAGTGTGCTGTCTATACTTAGTGAGACAAATGAGGTGATGCAAGAGAGGGAGCATTGCAAACAATACTCCCTTGTGTCTTCAATTAGATGTAGAAGGAAAATGAGACAAACAATCATGTATAATTTAGAGGATTGCTTTTCTAGTTCTTCCTGTTGTGGTAAGCCTTTCATTTCAGAAGGAAGCACAATCTAGTTCAAGCCTAGGCCTGGGAGTCAGGCATGCTGGGTTCTATTTCTGTTTACTTCCTTGACTTCTTATATGACCTTGTACAAGTCATTAAACTCCATCTCTATGACAAATGCCTTTTATTTTTAAACATTATACTTGCATTTATTTTGGTCTAAATATTTCCCCCTTTTCTAAACAGCTATACCCTTCTTTGTATATAACACAGTGGAAATAAACAAATGGTTCCTAGTGGTCTTTATGTTTGCAGAATCTATTTCCCATTTCCCAAGGTAATATCTGGCAATTTTATCTTAGGTATTTCTGATGCTCACTTTAGTACACATGTACTCCTTGCTCTTGCCCTTAACCGTTAATTATTCTCTTTACTTATTCTGATAGTCAGAAGCTCCATGACTTTGAAAGTTTATATTCATCTTATTTGAATTAAAAAACTAAGAATAGAAAGATTTTTGTACATATATATACATTATACATATGTTACATATTTACACAAATAAACATATGCATGTTCACTAGTGCAACAGTACTTGTGGATCCCAAGAAAATAGAGACTCTAGTCATAGTGGCAGGGTAGACAAGAATGCTTCTGGTTGCTCACAACAACAAAGGGCTTAATCTCAGATCCAAGGCAGAAAAGAGTACTGAAAATTGTGAGCTCAACAGAGCAGGAATCCAAATCACAATTCTAAGTTCATATAGAGCAAAGCAGCTGCAGGGGAGCAGGGGCCCAAATCACAATTCCAGAGTGGAGAAGAGTGCTTAGCATCATTCACAGATCAGAGCAAAGGCCAGGAAAGCAGTGGCCACATTGGGAGAAATTAAAACTTAGAGACAGACCCCCCTGACCTAGCTCTGAAAAAAAGCAATATGAAAATCCGGAAGCAATTTCTTCCACTTACCCAGTAAAACTGAGTACAATCCTTCAGGGTAGAAATGGATATTTAATGAAATAGAAGACTTTGAAACATTCTTAATGAAAAGCCAGAGCTGCATAGAAAATTTGATATCCAAATACAAGACTCAAGAAACATAAAAAACTTAACTTGAAAGAGAAATCATAAGGGATTCAATGAGGGTAACCTATTGACATTATTCCATGGGAAGGTGATATTTTAACACCTAAGAACTTTATCTTTATTAGGGAAGTTAGAAGAAGTCTACATGAACAGAGAGCTTTGGAGATGGGATGATGGGATGGTATCTAAAAAAATAAAATTAAGGAGGGAGACAAGAATGATGCACTGGGAAAAGGTGGAAGGGAGGGGCAGAATGGGACAAATTATCTCACATAAAAGAGACACAAAGGAATAGCATACCTTACCATAGTGGGAAAGGTATGGGATGGTAGCAGGCAAGACTTGAACCTTATGCTCATCAGAATTGGCTTAATGAAGGAAAAAAACACACACACTGAGTAGAATATATAAATCTGTCATACCCTACAAGAAAGTAATAGGGAAAAAAAAGGATAAGAGAAGAAGGTGAGGCTCATAAAAGGGAGGAAGTGGTCATCAGAAGAAAAAGAGACATTTAAAGAGAGAGAGAGAGAGAGAGAGAGAGAGAGAGAGAGAGAGAGAGAGA